>AWOL01S0070811.1:6635-46832 GCA_000715115.1 Nicotiana otophora | reverse complement strand
ACCCGCCGACCTGTGGTAAGTAGTAGGCCGTCTTCGATCCAAAAATGTCTCGTATTGCCCTGGTTGGCTAACTCGATAAGTTGTTTGGCTGCTGGATCATGTTGCATGCCTTCTTTTATAGCCTCACGAATGTCCCATCTTGTTGAAGTGATTGCAGCAAGCTCGGATTTCCGGCTCAAGACATCGGCTACAATGTTACTTTTGCCCGGCTTATACTGCAGCACATAATCAAATTCGGCCAAGAAATCCTGCAACCGAGCCTGTTTTGGGGTGAGCTTCTTCTGCGTCTAAAAGTAGCTAGTAGCTACATTGTCGGTCTTGACCACGAACCTCAACCCAAGCAAATAATGTCGCCATGTACGAACGCAATGCACAATAGCAGTCATATCCTTCTCTTGAACTGTGTAACGCCGCTCCATCTCATTTAACTTGCGGCTCTAAAATGCTATGGGATGCTTATCTTGCATCAAGACACCCCCAATGGCAAAATCTGAGGCATCTGTATGCACCTCAAATGTCTTTGCAAAGTTAGGTAATGCCAAAACTGGCTCCTCTATTACAGCTGCCTTGAGGTCTTCAAACGTCCTTTGACAATGCTCCGTCCAAACCCATGGCTTGTTCTTCTTTAGCAACTCAGTCAATGGTGCGGCCTTTGCTGAGTAGCCACTGATGAACCGACGATAGTAGTTAACAAGGCCAAGGAAGGATCTCAATTCAGTTACCTTTATAGGTGCCTCCCACTCCTGGACAACACGTACCTTAGCCTCGTCCATGTGCAGCTCGCCATTGCTAATAACATGGCCTAAGAAGTGCATCTTTGATTGTGCAAACTCGCATTTATCCGTCTTGATGTATAGCTCGTTCTCCCGCAAGACTTGGAAAACCTTCCTTAAGTGCGCTATGCGCTCCTCCAAGGTTTTGCTGTAGATGACTATGTCATCTAGGTAGACTACCACGGACTGATCAAGGTAGGGATGAAAAATCTTGTTCATACGGGTACAAAATATGGCCAGGGCATTGGTTAAGCCGAAGGGCATCACCAACCACTCAAAGGCTCCATATCTCATCACATATGCTGTCTTTGGCTCATCCCCTTCTGCAATGCGAACCTGGTAGCAAGATCCACCTTGGTAAAATACTTGGCTTGCCCAAGTCTATCGAACAAGTCAGCAATGAGCGGGATCAAGTACTTATTCTTCACTGTGACCTTATTAAGTGCTCGGTAGTCTATGCACAAGCGTAGTGATCCATCCTTCTTCTTTTGGAACAATACTGGTGCGCCAAAAGGTGCCTTTGATGGGCGAATGTGACAAGCATCTAGCAGCTCTTTCAATTGTTTCCTAAGCTCCTCTAGCTCGGGCGGTGCCATATGATATGGGGCAAATGTGGGTGGCTTAGCCCCTGGCTCCAACTCAATCTTGTGATCCACCTCTCGCCTATGCAGAAAATTCTTAGGCAACTCCTCGGGCATGACGTCTTTGTTTTTCTCAAGCAACTTCTCTATACAAGGCGGCAGTGTTTCTTGAAAACTCTTGTCTTCCTCCAGACTTGTGATGATTGCCATGAACGTCGGATCCCCCTTCTTGATCCCCTTGACAACTTGCATAACTGAGAGTTGTGCTTGGATCTGTCCGTGTGTCATAGTCACTATAGGTACCAAGCAAGCTCCTTCTCACTCCATAACCAAGAGATGTTGGAGGTAGGGGTCGATCAAAGTATGACAATGTCTAAAGAACTCTTGTCCCAATATGATGTCAAAGATATCCATAGCGGTTACGGTAAAGTTTGTCATACCTTTCCAAGTTCCCAATTTGACACCAACTCCATTAGCTACCCCACGAGTATTCTGTACTTCGGCATTTACAATCTTAACGCGAGAGTTGGTTGGAGCAATCTTCAATTCTAGTCTCTTTGCGGCAGCCTCAGTGACGAAATTATGATTTGCTCTAGTATCTACCATTGCACGAGCAGGCTTGTTGTTAATGGTGAGATCCACGTACTGATTGCCATTCTCGGTAGGTTGGATAGATTGCTTTGTGACAGCACTGCATAATCCGATCATACCTAAATGTGCGGTTCCCGAACTCTCTCCTTGCGGCTGCTCCTTCCGTTCATGGACCATGGCGCTAAGGCTCTTTAGGTCGGGACAATTCTTGAAGCTGTGCGACCCTCCGCATATGTAACATCCCTTCTTCTCGGCCTGTGCCTTCTTCTAGGCATAGCCCTGACGGCCACTCAACATTTTGGAATCTTGAGTCTTGTCGTATTGTTGTTGTATCTCCTTGCCTTTGCCACGGTCCCCCCCACCTTTGACAATTTTAAACTTTGATTCTTTGACTTTCCCTTTGTCGTGCTTGTCATGCCTAAAATCCATCAATGATTCGACCTCCACTATGGCTTGGTCTATATTTGCGACTTGTCGGCGTTGTAACTCCTGCTTGGCCCAATTTTGCAACCCGTCCATGAAGTGGAACAACAAGTCATCATTGGTCAGGTTAGGGATTTGAAGCATAAGGGCAGTGAACTCCTTAATATAGACACGTATGCTCCATGTTTGCTTCAACTCTCTAAGCTTACGCCTTGCCTCGTACACGACATTGTTTGGAAAGAACTGTCGCTTGAACTCATCTTTGAACTGATCCCAATTGTGAATAGTACATATACCTTTATCCACGTCAGCCATCTTCCTTATCCACCATAGCATGGCAGTCTCTGAGGGGTACAACACTGCAGTGTTGATCATGGCCTTGTCGTCCTTCACTTTGCCTTGCTTGAAGTAGTTCTCTAAGTGCCAAAGGAAGTTTTCCACTTCTTGTGCATCAGGAACACCTTTGAACATCGGGGGTTTGGGAGCCTCGATCTTGGCCTCCCTCATCACCACAACATTGCTGGCTGCCTCGGTCACGCCAGCACTAACATGCTCTTTGAGTGACTCTATCTTTGTCTTCATAGCATCGATAGTACTCAAAGCCTCCATGAGTCTGCACTTTAAGGCAGTGATGGTTTGCCTTAGCTCCATCTCGGTTTGTGTACGTCCCTCCAAGTCATTTCGGATACTCTCAATATCTTCAATAGTGTTCCCCTCAAGAACGCTAAGGGTGCCTTCCACCTTCCCCAAGCGTTGGCCAAAGATCTTCATGGCGTCCATCCCCGCGTTCATCTTCCTCACCCACTCTTTACCGAGCGAGATGTCCTCGGGCAGGACCTCCACTTCATCCTCGCTCCCCTCAGTGGAAAATGGTTCTTGGGATGTAAGCCCTTCGTTTGACACAACCTCGGGTGGCACCTCCTGGCTCTTGTTGGTGGTATTTCTCTTTTTGTTACGATCGCTCATACCAGTAGCATCCTAGATGACGTTGGCTTGGGTGTTGGAAACGTTAATTTCTCCATCGTTCGCCATTCCCTTAGTTGCAACCTTTGCTCTGATACCACGTTGTCACGTCCTTAGTCGTTAACTAAGTACACGTGCTACACTTGACAATTTGCTCACGTTTTTGTTATGCCAAGTCAACCTTACTACACTCAAGATCGCTAAGAGAATGGTAGAAAGAACACAAGAGAATTGTTAAAGGAAGCTTTGTATTAGAGAGAACTTGAATTGTTTGCTTGATGAATTACAAATGAATGCCCCTTTATATACTAGTCTCCTAGGGGCTAGTGTGTAAATATTAATTGTTACACAAGTCCTTAATATTTACAAGATAAGGGCTTTCTCTAGAATTCTCTACAAGCCTAGAAGATTCCAAGGACTTTCCTAGCAAATCCTTAAGCATCTAGGATCTTCCAAAGGATTTGTCCATACTTCTCTAGAATCTTCTCACAAATGCAAGCATTCCTCCTATGTAAGCGTACACATGGCATTAATATATGCCAAATGGCGCCTATGTGGCATGATGACATGGCGAGTCATCACATCAATGTATAGAAATTGTCCTTCCTTATGGTGCTTACTTGAGGTTGTTCGATCAAATTCGTGTTTGTTGTCTAAAAGTCACTTTTTTTTTCGTTACGTAAAGTTATTCAATTTTGTGTTAATTACCAATATGATATTTTCTTTCTTTTGTTACACAAAAATTATTTTATTATGCTCTAGTTATCACAATAATCACTTTGACCAAATTATATAAACCTTTCATCTGAAAAGTCTATTATGCCCTTCACATCATAAATCCTATCATTTATGTAATACCTTATATATTATATGCTATATAATATACTTTTACCTAGGTATTTTACTTATAATTAAAATAACTTAATATTATTTTATTTATAATATATTCGTACACTTAAGTTTTCTTAATATTAATTTTCAAGATATATAAGTAGTATTTTTAAATTTGTTAGTAACGTTACCGTGAACAAATCTCATGTCCACTTTCTTAATCATGCTTAATAAAATATTTTTGATGAAAATTAAAAAATCAAATCTCATTGATTTATCAGCCAATCTATACCCGTTAATTTAATAAATAAAATACCCACATTTAGCAAAATGACACATCAGATTAATACTTTCAAAAAAATAATATTAATGGATAAAGCTTTAAAAACTTAATATTAAACACAAATATCTTTGAAACTTTTTTTTAATTTTTTTATTGACTATAAAAAATTATCATTTGTTAAACAAATCTATTTTTATTATTTTAAATAAATATTTTTTTTTATCATTTTTATATTTAAATTTGTTCATGTTTGAATATGATTAATCAAATTGAGTGCCATGGAAAAATTGAATGTATGGATATATTATAAAAATAATAAACAAAATAATTTAAATTTATTTTAATTATAAATAAAATACCTAGGTAAAAATATATTATATAGTATATAATATATAAGGTATTACATAAATGAGAGGATTAATGTCAAGGACATAATAGACTTTTCAAGTAAAAGTATTATAAAATCTGGTCAAGGTGACTTTTATTATAAATAGAGCAAAGCAAAATAATTTTTGTGTAACAAAAGAAAGAAAAGTAACTTTTGGGTAATGAACACAAAGTTGAATGATTTTTACGTAACAAAAAGAAGAAAAGTGACTTCTGTGTAATGAACACAAAGTTGAATGACCGTCCATGAAATTTACTCTAATAATATGCACTCTAATAGATATGGTCCTTCCTTATCCATTCCCTCTCTCTCACTTTATATGTTGCTGGAGAGCTACGAACTACTATTATTTTAACAACTTTTCAAATTACATTTAACTGTAAAAGCTACCTCCTTAAAGCGATTTTTTTGGTTCTTATACAATATTTGAAACTTACTTACCAAAATTATCCTAGATTTATATATTACTCGTCTTAACTGTAATGACCCGACCGGTCGTTTTGAGCTCTAGCGCGTCTTTCGGCGGTTTGAGGCCTTGATTAGTTTCACTTCATGTATTATAACTTGTATGTGTAGTCAGAACTTAATTTCGGGAAGTCCAGAATTGATTTGAAAAAAACATTCTAAATTCGGAAGCTTTAAGTTGGAATAGTTGACCAGGATTTGACTTTTGATTAAACGACCTCGGAATCAAGATTTGAAGGTTCCAATAGGTTCGTATGATGATTTCGAACTTGAACGTATGTTCGAGTTGAGTATCGGGTGGTCCGGAAGTATTTTGGCAATTATTATGGAAGGTTGGCATTTTGAAGGTTTATGAATTTCCTAAGTTTGGTTGGCTTTGGTGTTATCGATGTATGTTTGGGGTTTTGAGCCTTAGAATAGATTCGTATCGTGATTTGCGACTTGTACGTAAAGTTTGACGTTATTCCAGAATATTTTGTTATGATTCGGACGCATTCGTCGAAGTTTGGAAGTTTGAAAGTTTAAAGAAGGATTTTTATCGTTGATTAGTAGTTTGGATGTTGTTTGGTGTGATTTGAGGCCTTGGGCAAGTTTGCATCATATTTTGGGAATGGTTGGTATGATTGGACAGGGTCCCGGGGGCCTTAGGTGAGTTTCGGATGTGATTCAGATCTATTTGAGCCTTGTTGGAGTTGCTGGAATTTCTATTACTGGTGCGATCGCTTCTGCGGAAGTTTAGTCACAGAAGAGACCTCGCAGAAGCGAGGTGAAGCTCGCAGAAGTGGCTTGGGCAGCCTAGGCATGTATTCGCAGAAGCGGAGGCGAGCAGCGTGTGCGCAGAAGCGAGGCCAGTGCTGCAGGTGCGGGCAAATGCGTAGATGCACGAGGCAGTGTTGCACCTCTGATCGCACAGGAGCTGAGGAATTTCTGCAGGTGCGATGGGCTGCTGACAGTGGACTTTCGCAGGAGCGAGATTTTTCTGGCAGCAGCGGGCTCGCAAGCACGCAAATGCGTCCGCAGGTGCAAAAGTCGCTGGGCAGTGGGGTATTTTTAATCCGAGACTTAGCCTATTTCTCTCATATTTTTATTTGGTTGGGCGATTTTTGGTGCTCTTGGAGGGAAGATTTTCATCATCTATGTCAAGGTAAGTAATTTCCCACTTGTTGTAAGTTAATTTCATGGATTCTATATGGATTTAAACATGGAAATTTGTAGAAATTCAAGATTTTGGTAGAAAACCTAGAAATTGATATTTTTGGATTTTGACCACAAAATTAGATATGGAATTGGGAATAAATTATATATTTGAGTTCGTGGTGTTATGGGTAAAGTTTATCTTCGGAAATTTTTGGAATCGAGGCACGTTGAAAACCTATGTGATGTAATTGTTATGTGCTAATAGTTATGGGTGCTACGTACGCATGAGGTAACGAGAGTACATACGTAGCTAAAATTTGTTTATGTCCGGGTAGATTCTTAGGACTTTACCATGTAATACTTGAAATATTTGAATTCATTCTGCTGGATTAATTAATTCAAAATATAATTGTAGTTGATTTAGAAATACATGCATATATGTTAGGCCGAGCCTTATTACCTTGAGTTATTGGCAAGTAATTTGAGAAACGATAAGAGTTATACTCACCTTGTGTTCATATACTATATCGTAAGCTCGTGTCTCGTAATTCGATAATTCCTTTCCTTTCTTATGGAGTGCACCGAATGCCTCGGCATGATTATGTACCACACTCTCATGGGAGCAGGCCATTCGCCTCAGCAATATAATATATGCATCTATGGTTCATGCCGCTCGACCCACGACAGTGTACATGTTATGATGGGATCGGGCCGATCGCCTCGGCAATATCATCTTCTTTCTGAATCTGGCCGTATGACCTCAGCATAATCGTGCATTATATCGCTAACAATCTAAATATTTATGAGGTTCTTCCTTCCACTGATGCATTGCATCTTATATGCTACTTCTTTATCCGTTTGATATTGTCACTTGATATTTCTGAGCTGTTGAGATAGAATACGAGATTGATAAATTGATATCGTTAGAAAGAAATTTTGGAAAATTGTGTTAGTTACAGTTTTATCTCACTACTATTGTTGTGTTTCTTATCTGTTTATGATTTACCATGTTGATTTATTGGACCACTAGTAAGTGTCGATGTTGATCCCTCATGACTACTTCTCCGGGGTTAGGCTAGATGCTTACTGGGTACGCATTTATTTACATACTAATGCTGCACTTCTGCACTAAATGTGCAGGATCTGACAGGTTCATTTGGTGATCATGTTGGCGCGTAGGCGCAGCTGTTGAGGAGACTTTATGTGAGCTGCATTCCAGGCTATGCATCGCAGTCCACAGAGTCTCCATCGTACTATTTATTTTATCCTGTCTCACTTACATTCTAGACAGATGTTGTATTATTAATGTACTCCTTAGTAAATGCTCATGCACTTGTGACATCGGGTTTGGGATATACTAGTTGATGCTTATGGTTCTGTATATTTTCATCGCCTTTCATTTCTCTTATAAACTACAAATTTTGTACTTTCCCATGGATTTAAAAGTATAAATTTCCTTCCTTATTAAAATTCATGATTTCGAAAGTAATAAAATGAGTAATCAAATTGATCAATCACCGTTGGCTTGCCTGACGGTGACGTTAGGCGCCCTTACGACCTATATGGATTTTGGGTCATGAAAGCTTGGTATCAGAGCACTAGGTTCACTTGGGTCTCACGAGTCATGAGCAAGTCTAGTAGAGTCTTGCGGATCGGCACAGAGTATCTTCGAGAGGCTACAGGGCTGTAGGAGCACTTCCCTTCTTGATTCCTCATCATGCGATTTGATTCCTTTGAGGATTATGCCTTTATTTCCTTCCTACTCAATCTTATGTGGCGTGGAGCGCTTGTTATCAATTGGGCATTGAAGAGTTGTAGTGGTACTGTAGATGTGGTGCAGGATGTTTTTCCCTATGTACTCGAGCGAGTTATTATTGTCATCTTATGGAAGGGGGTTCTGTCGTTTCATGCCCTGTATCAGTATTGCCTATGGTTTTGAGGCTACACACAGATTGCTATGATGTTCATGCATTGTTATCGCGCAGTTTTGGTGTAATGGTATGGTACTTGTCTATGTGTCGAGGAAGTGAATGACTCGAAAGGAGGATTTCTCAGTGCATGGTTTAGGGGTTCGACATTTAAAACTAGCAGGGGAAAGACAATCGGTCTTTGGATGTTCAGGCTTTGGTTATTGGAGTAGCGAGACTTGATATTTTTTAGCATGGTGGAATTCTCATCTGCGACGTGGTGTCGTCATTCGTGTTTGAATGCATTAAGGCTCGCCGGTGTTATGGTCTTCTCGATTTTCCTTTGGGGCAGGGTATTGTGAAGTGGTGCCTAAGAAGCGGTTGTCAGAGATAGCGGATTGTAGCGGTTTCGGAATCGAATTGGTATTTTAATGTTGATGGTTCGATAAAGATGATCTTTTAGGAGGGTTAGAGTTGGTAGCGATTTATTAGTTCAGGTGCTACAAGTATGGATTTGATTTGAGGCAACAATTGGGCAGTGAAGTATGATGAAGGACATGACGGGAGGTGTCTCGCGGTAGTTGAATTACTAGCAGGTCAATTATGAAAAGCAGAGGTCGAGAAGTTGCTTAAAGGAGATGGTTTAACCGAAGTGAGAGTGGCAGATTAGCATATGGATTCTATGGTAGGATACCCACGTGCCTTGAGAAAAGTTTAGAACGATCTGGGAATCGTGGTGGGTGGATTTTTATTTGAGATAGAGACTCCCGCACTGAGAAAGATTGAACATGGCAAAGAGAAGTTTTCTTGAAATGAAGAGAGGTGTGAAAACTTGATTATCATTTTTGGATGCAACATGACTTAGAGTTTGGAGCATATTGTCGGACTTTCAGTCGATAGCAATGGGGAATGAATAGACTTGTACTACTGGTAGACGAGTATGGGCTCAGGAGGTTTTACTGAATTCGTGGTGGTTGTACCTAGTGCAGCGTCGTTGGAAGATGTCGACATGGAATTCCACAGGTAGGTTATCTCTTGTGAGTAGGTTAGCGGTTGCGTGATGTTGATAAAGTTTCTACGAAGAGCTCTACTTATTACCTAATAGGAGATTGAGTGTGCGATTATGGCTGATAATTCTAAATGTTTTATAAAAAGGTTAACATAAGATTTTGAGAAATTTGGCGGCTTAAAGGTGCGAGATCATGTTGATTGAGAAGCAGGAATCTTTGTGGGTTCTAGGTTTATGTAATTGTAGCTTAAAGCTAAGTGGGGGAGCCCACTGTCTACGATTGGAGCACGTGGTTGTCTTCTTGTGCGATTTCTGGTTATCGGTGCATTGGTGGGTTATTATGACTAAGAAAAATAAAACATCAGGGGTAATTCGAGCGAAGAACTTGATGAATGTGTGCTATACTTCGCCTTATCGATTCATGTGCAGTTTTGAGAAGACTTAGAGTTTATGTTTCTTGTGGAAGTGATGTACAAGGAAGAGAATTCAGCTGGTTGCTTCTTTGAGAGGGTGTTTATGTGCTAGCAGAGCGTTGGAGTTTGGTCATGATCGAGAATAGGATAGAGTGGGTGACTTTTAGTAGTGGTTCTAATGGGTTCAAGGATGTAAGCGCGGTGTCTAAGAATTTTGGGTCCGTTGTGTGGTTAAGGATCAAGTTTTTGCAGTGGGTATTAAGACGATGTGGTCTTGTGATTCGGGTCACTCGGGATGAGTGTTGATCGAGTTCGTTATGTTTTTGAATGGAGCTATTATTATTTCTAAGGCAAGTCAAGAGTAAAATTGGAAGAAGTTGGGTCAGTTAGTAATGGTTTGAATCATCGTGATTTCGGTAATGATGAGTTCCTTCGGTATGTAAGCTATGTGGGTGATTCGTGGTTATACGTGCAGGCTTGACATGCACTGTAATTTAATTGATTTGGAGGTATTTGATTATAATGGCCTGGTTATATGTAAATGGATCCCGGAAAAGTTATGACGGTTTAGACCACGACTTGAGGTTTGTATTTTCTGCTATTGGGGATACAGTTGCATGTTGCAATGGTTCTTCTGAAATGAGTTAAGTGAAAGGTTCCTAGCCAATGAAGCGCTTATTCTACTAGTAGTTCAGGGGTTATGATGAATTCTTGTACTCTCGCGTAACGATATGATATGTACAGTGAGCGACATGGGAATTGAAAGTGGAGGATCAAGGTTGTGGTTCGGTGTTGACAGGAATGTCATGAGCTCGGATGATGCAGATGAGAATTCAGATGTTCAGAGAAAGCTGACATTTTCTTTAGTGTCACCTGAGAATGACGTTCTGTGTAAAGAGGCTTCGTGTATTGATTTGCAGATTTTTGATTGCTTTACCGAATTAGTACGGTTGGTGGTATGGAGGTGCAAACTTTGCTACCTGGTGCGGAAGGTCGCGTGAGCATACCTCATGGGGGAATTGTATAAATGTAACGACCTGACCGACTGTTTTGAGTATTACAGCTCCGTTCCCCCATTTACTGCTCAATTTAGGCTTTACAGTCATTTTAAGACTTACCGGGTTAGTTGGTTCGGGTCCGGAGGGAATTCGGAGTGAAATGAAACACTTAGTTTCATAATTGAAAATTTTAAGTTAGAAAAGTTGACCGGATGTGGACTTATGTGTAAACGACCTCAGATTTAAATTTTGATGATTCCAATAGCTCTGTATGGTGATTTTGGACTTAGGAGCGTGTCTGGAAAATTATTTGGAGGTCGGTAAAGGAATTAGGCTTGAAATGATAAAAGTTGAATTTTTGAGAAGTTTGACCGGGGGAGGGGGGGTGACTTTTTGATATCGGGATCGAAATCCGATTCTGAAAATTTTAATAGGTCTGTTATGTCATTTATGACTTGTGTGCAAAATTTGAGGTCAATCAGACTTGATTTGATAGGTTCCGGTGCCGTTTTTGGAAACTTGAAATTTCAAAGTTCATTAAACTCGAATTGGGGCATGATTCGTGGTTTTATATTGTTTGATGTGATTTGAGGCTTCGACTAAATTCGTATGATATTTTAGGACTTGTTGGTATATTTGGTTGAGGTCCCGAGGAGCTCGGGTGAAGGGTAATTTTGGACCATTTCTAGGCCATTCTTAGTTGCTGACTTTTGGCCACAGAGGTGTGCATCGCGATAACGGACAAATGGCCGTCATCGTGAAGAGCAATTTTGTTGTTTGGGCACTATGAATCGCGATCACGGAAGCCTTTTCGCGATCACATAGAGGAAAATCCTGCTGCACTGACCCGACTTTGGATTCTTATATATTGCAATCTATAAGGAATTTGGAGATGATCCAAAATAAAGGTTGTACCCTTTATGTCTAGTTTTCAGAAAGGCAAACCATTTGTAATTTATAGTTGAGTACAAAACGTTATGGTGGATACATTATAGGTTGTCTAGGAAGAGTTTGGAAATCTCTGTTGCACAGGGATGACTTTGGGAGCTTATATCTCGCAATCTATAAGGAATTGGGAGGTGAGAAACAAATGAAAAATAGCCCTTGGTGTCTAGGTTTAATAAAGTTAAACCATTTGTAATTTGGAGTTTTGTACAAAACGTTATGACCATTATACTAGAGGCTGTCTTGAAGAGCTGGGCACTTGTTACTCGCGATCGCGAAAGGCAAATTTTGGGCTGGAAAGTTTTGTGCTTTGCGAAGCATTTTCCGCGATCGCGAAGAGTAAATGACAGGAATGTACCTGCGGAGCTCGTCACTACTTTCAGTCGAGAGGTTAGTCTTGTTAATTATTGAGTTAGTTGTACTCATACTACACTCTGCACCTCGTGTGCAGATCCAGGTACTCCCGGATACGACGGCTGCTAGATTTCAAAGTTAATTCTATTGGGAACTATCAAGGTAGCTGCTTGATGTCCTTAGAATCGATTCCTTTTCCTGTTTAATTATTGTATTGTTCTATATTTTCATACAATGATTTATATCCTTCAAACTTTGTATTCATATTAGATACTCATGTACTCAGTGACACCGGGTTTTGGGAGTGTTATATTCGAAATTGTGAGTTTCTTCCGCTGAATTTAATTATTTTTTTCTCAAACTTTAAAAGATATGGTAGTTTATTTAGATTGTTGGCTTGCCTAGTATTGAGATAGGCACCATCACAACATGTGAGACTTTGGGTCGTGACAAGTTAGTATCAGAGATCTAGGTGACATAGGTCTCATGAGTCATGAGCAAGTTTATTAGAGTCTTGCGGATCGGTACAGAGACGTCTGTACTTATCTTCAAGAGGTTGCCGAACCCTTAGGAAAATTTCATTTTCTTGTATTCTGTCGTGCGAATTTGTAGATTCCAAAAACTAAAATTTTGTTATTCTATTCTCTCACAAATGGTGAGAACACGTACTACCGGATCAGACGGTCAGCCACTAGTGCCACCAGTTAGGGCCGCGATAGGCCGGGCGCCATGGTAGAGGCCGAGGCCGAGGTAGAGGCCGAGGTTTAGCTCGTACCATAGTGGGACCAGCACCTGTAGTACCACCAGTTGCACCAACTCAGACACCAGATGTGCCCATTGAGATTCCAAGCCTTCAGGAAACTTTGGCCTAGATATTGACAGTTTGCACTGGTCCTGCTCAGGTTGTTTCGGCTCAGGCCGCACCTGCCACTTCTCAGGCCGGGGGAGGTACTCATACCCTTATTGATCGTACTCCAGATCAGGTAGTACATAGACTTCAGATACCGGGGGTACTACCAGCCCAACCAGTTGCAGCCGCTCAAGCCCTGGTAGTCCCTGTTATGGCATATGATGAACAAAGAAGACTTGAGAGATTTGGGAGGCTTCGACCTCCATCATTTAGTGGTGCTGAATCAAAGGATGCTCAGGGTTATCTGGATAAGTGCCAGCGGATGCTTCGGACAACAGGTATTCTAGAGACCAGTGGGGTCTCGTTCACTACTTTTCAGTTTTCTAGGGCTGCCTTCAGATGGTGGGAAGCTTATGAGAGGCGCAGGCCGGTCGGTGCAGTACCACTTACATGGCAGGAGTTCTCTATTCTCTTTTTGGAGAAGTTCGTGCGGCAGTCTCACAGAGAGGAGCTGCGTAGATAGTTTGAGCAGTTACGTCAGGATGGTATATTTGTGACGCAATACGAGATGAGATTTTCTGAGTTGGCTCGTCACGCAGTTTGGTTGGTTCCCACTGATAGGGAGAGGATTAGGAGGTTCATTGATGGCCTCACATATCATCTACAATTGCTTATGACTAGGGAGAGGGTATCTGGTGCCAGTTTTGACGAGATGGTTGACCTTGCTCGACAGATTGAGGTAGTCCGTAGCCAGGAGTGTGGTGACAAGGAGGCTAAGAGGCCTCGAGGTTCGGGCAATTTTGGTGGGGTACCTTCTGGAGGGTATTTCTACCACAACAGAGGACGTCCAGTTTACCATTGTGCATCATCCAACCATGGTTCATACAGTTCTCCTCAGAGTCAAAATCTCACCTGTCGTGATGACGCCTATCTCAATACTAGGCAAGCCAACAATCTAAATAAACCACCATATATTTTAAGTTTTAGAACAAAATAATTAAATTCAACGGAAGAAACTCATAATTTCGAATATAACACTCCCAAAACCCGGTGTCACTAAGTACATGAGCATCTAATATGAATACAAAGTTTGATGGATAAAAATCAATGTCTGAAAATATAGAACAATACAATAATTAAACAGGAAAAGGAATCGAGTCTAAGGACATCAAGCAGCTACCTTGATAGTTCCCAACAGAATTAACTTCGAAATCTAGCAGCCGCCGTATTCGGGAGCACCTGGATCTGCACACGAGGTGCAGAGTGTAGTATGAGTACAACTAACTCAATAATTAACAAGACTAACCTCTCCACTGAAAGTAGTGACGAGCTCCGCAGGTACATTCCAGTCATTTACTCTTCGCGATCGCGGAAAATGCTTCGCAAAGCACAAAACTTTCCAGCCCAAAATTTGCCTTTCGCGATCACTGAAAATGCTTCGCGATCGCGAAGAACAAGTGTCCAGCTCTTCCAGACAGCCTCTAGTATAATGAGCATAACCTTTTGTACAAAACTCCAAATTGAAAATGGGTTAAGTTTTTGAAAACTAGACACCAAAGGATATAACTTTCTTTTGTTACTCACCTTCCAGTTCCTTATGGATTGCGAGATATAAGCTCCCAAAGTCAGCCATGTGCAATAGAGATTTCCAAAATCTTCCTAGACAACCTATAGTGTATGCACCATAACTTTTTGTACACAACTCCAGATGACAAATGGTTTACCTTTCTGAAAACTAGACACAAAGGCTACAACTTTTATTTTGGATCATTTCCAAATTCCTTATAAATTGTGAGATATAAGCTTCTAAATTTGGGTCAGTGCAGCGGGAGTTTCCTTTATGCGATCGTGAAAAGGCTTCCACAATCATGATTCACAGTGCCCAAACAGAAAAATTGCTCTGCGCGATTACAACAATTTGTCCACGATCGCGATGCATACCTCTGTGGCCAAAAACCAACAATTAAGAATGGCCTAGAAATGGTCTGAAACCACCCCGAAGAATAATGGCGAGTTCTGAGGCGGACATCGGGAACCAGAATAACTACCAGAAGGACCTGGTACATATGATCCCTGAATTGATGGTGCACGGGGCGTACTCGGGGCTGGAAGTGCACTGAGAGATGACTGACTATGAGGAGAAATGTATGAACCATGGATGGATGATGCACCATGGTGAACCGGACATCCCCTGTTGTGGTAGAACTGCCCTCCAGAAGGTACCCCACCAAAATCGCCCTAACCTCGAGGCCTCTTAGCCTCTCTGTCACAACGCTCATGGTTACGGACCATCTCTATCTGTCGAGCAATGTCAACCACCTCATCAAAAGTGGCACCAGATACCCCCTCCCTAGTCATAAGAAATTGTAGATGATACGTGAGGCCATCAATGAACCTCCTAGTCCTCTGCCTATCAGTAGGAACCAACCAAACTGCGTGATGAGCCAACTCAGAAAATCTCATCTCTTACTGCGTCATAGACATACCATCATGTCGTAACTGCTCAAATTGTCTACTCAGCTCCTCTTTGCGAGACTGTGACACGAACTTCTCCAAAAAGAGAATAGAGAACTACTGCCATGTAAGTGGTACTGCACACACCGTCCTGCACCTCTCATAAGCCTCCCACCATCTGAAGGCAGCCCCAGAAAACTGAAAAGTAGTGAACGAGACCCCACTGGTCTCCAGAATACCCGTTGTCCGAAGCATCCGCTGGCACTTATCCAGAAAACCCTGGGCATCCTTTGATTCAGCACCGCTAAATGATGGAGGTCTAAGCCTCCCAAATCTCTCAAATCTTCTTTGCTCATCATCTGCCATAACATGGACTACCGGGGCTTGAGCGGCTGCAACTGGCTAGGATGGTAGTGCCCTCGGTATCTGAAGTCCCTGTACTACTTGATCTGGAGTACGGGAAACAGGGGTATGAGTACCTCCCCCAACCTGTGAAGTGGAAGGTGCGGCCTGAGCCTAAACCACCTGAGCAAGGCCAGTGCAAACTATCAATATCTGGGCCAAAGTCTCCTGAAGGCCTGGAATCTCAATGGGCACAGCTGGTGCCTGAGCTGGTGCAACTGGTGGTACTACAGGTGCTGGTCCCACTGTGGTACGAGCTACACCTCGACCTCTACCTCATCCCCAGCCTATACCACCGCCCCGACCTTTCGTAGCCCTAACTGGTGGCACTAGTGGCTGACTGTCCGATTCGGTAGTATATGTTCTCATCATATGTGAGAGAATAGAATAACAAAATTTTAGTTTCCGGAATCAACAAATTTGCACTACATAATACAAGAAAATGATTTTTTCCTAAGGGTTCGACAGCCTCTCAAAGATAAGTACAGACGTCTCTGTACCGATCCGCAGGACTATACTAAACCTGCTCATGACTCGTGAGACCTATGTCACCTAGAGCTCTAATACCAACTTGCCACAACCCAAAATCTCACATGTCGTGGTGAGGCCTATCTCAATACTAGGCAAGCCAACAATCTAAATAAACCACCATATATTTTAAGTTTGAGAACAGAATAATTAAATTCAGCGGAAGAAACTCACAATTTCGAATATAACACTCCCAAAACCCGGTGTCACTGAGTACATGAGCATCTAATATGAATACAAAGTCTGATGGATAAAAATCACTGTCTGAAAATATAGAACAGTACAATAATTAAACAGGAAAGGAATCGAGTCTGTGGACGTCAAGCAGCTACCTTGATAGTTCACAACAGAATTAACTTCGAAATCTAGCAGCCGCCGTATCCGGGAGCACCTGGATCTGCACATGAGGTGCAAAGTATAGTATGAGTACAACTAACTCTATAAGTAACAAGACTATACTCTGGGTTGAAAGTAGTGACGAGATCCGCAGGTACAGTCCAAACATTTACTCTTCGCGATCAAGGAAAATGCTTCGCGATCGCGAAGCACAAAAATTTCCAGCCCAAAATTTTCCTTTCGCGATCACGAAGAACAAGTGCCCAGCTCTTCCAGATAGCCTCTAGTATAATGAGCATAACATTTTGTACAAAACTCCAAATTGCAAATGGCTTAACTTTCTGAAAACTAGACACCAAGATATATAACTTTCATTTATTACTCACCTTCCAATTCCTTATGGATTGCGAGATATAAGCTCCCAAAGTCAGCCTTGTGCAACCGAGATTTCCAAAATCTTCCCAGACAACCTATAGTGTATCCACCATAACGTTTTGTACACAACTCCAGATGACAAATGATTTACCTTTGTGAAAACTACACACAAAGGGCTACAACTTTCATTTTGGATCATCTCGAAATTCCTTATAAATTATGAGGTATAAGCTTCCAAATTTGGGTCAGTGCAGTAGGAGTTTCCTTTATGCGATCGCGAAAAGGCTTCCGCGATCGTGATTCACAGTGCCCAAATAGAAAAATTGCTCTTCGCGATCACGACCATTTATCCGCGATCGCGATGCATGCCTTTGTGGCGAAATACCAACAATTAAAAATGGCCTAGAAATGGTCTGAAACCACCCCGAAACTCACCCGAGCCCCTCGGGACCTTAACCAAATATACTAACAAATCTTAAAATATCATACGAACTTAGTCGAAGACTTAAATCACATCAAACAACGCTAAAACCACGAATCATGCCCCAATTCGAGCTTAATAAACTTTGAAATTTTAAGTTTCCACAAACGATGCTGGAACCTATCAAATCAAGTTCGATTGACCTAAAATTTTGCACACAAGTCATAAATAACATAACAGACCTATTAAAATTTTCAGAATCGGATTTCGACCCCGATATCAAAAAGTCACCCCGGTCAAACTTCTCAAAAATTCAACTTTTGCCATTTCAAGCCTAATTCCTCTAACGACCTCCAAATAAATTTCCGGACATGCTCCTAACTTCAAAATATCATACGAAGCTATTGGAATCATCAAAATTCAAATTTGAGGTCGTTTACACATAAGTCCACATCCGGTCAACTTTTCTAACTTACAATTTTCAATTATGAGACTAAGTGTCTCATTTCACTCCGAATTCCCTCCGGACTCGAACCAACTAACCCGGTAAGTCTTAAAATGATTGTAAAGCATAAATTGAGTAGTAAATGGGGGAACGGGACTTTAATACTCAAAACGACCGGCTGGGTCATTACATTCTCCCCTACTTAAACATACGTTCGTCCTCGAACGTGCCAAGAGTTATTTCCAAGTCATCAAATCACTATTATATCTTACCACGCACGTACCCGGGGGTGATCAAGCCTGATAGTACCCATTCTAGGTCCAATGACCTTAATTTATTAAACACAACTATCCCATTGACATGCCACACCAATACAACTCAATCCATAACTGCGCAACGTTGTACCCAAAATGGAAGATGTCTCAAAGTAGAGAACCATATTGGAAGTTCAACAAGCACCACTACAACTGTAATTCTATAAGCTCATTATATAGTAGAACCAAGACACACAAATTTAATAACAGTAACCAGCTCTTCTAGAGCTCACATTAACATCACTTGCACAGATAACTCACGTGCTATAGTATCAATATATGGACCCGCACGGACAACTCACGCGCCAATAATATCAGTACATGGATCCGTACGGACAACTCACGTGCCAATAACATAATTCGCCTGGCATGGTCACAGGCCTCTAATCCAAGCATATCATACAGGAGCAATCAAATAAGTACACATGAACCATCGTAACTGAACACAACTCCAGCACCGCATGGCTATCACATCATTCATGCACGATCATCCCACTAGGAATATTTCCATAATTCCTCAGTGCCATATATCAATAACTCGTATATCAGTAGTCTATTAACTAGGTGAGTATCGCAATACCGTTGACATCCAAAAGTCAGAACACAATGCGCCTTTTGAAATGTGCACCCTTCTCAGGGATTATCGAGCAATTATAATATTCATCTAAATATCTGAAACTGACCATGTTGTCTATAATTCATGACCTTCCCTTCAAGAATGAACTGCCACATTGTACATATAAATCTTAATCCCGCACAACACACCACATCCATCATGCCATCATGTGACAAGCACAAGGATCTTATTACAAACTCAGAGTCACTAGCAAATTACATATGAGTTGCCCTATTTTCTCTGATTCTTCTTCTGAATTACCCTCCAGTTGTCACTTCCCCTTGTCAGAACACTACGATCCTTACCCTAAACTCACTACAAGACATCCTGACATAAAATTGCATCTAATGCCCATAAGGTACTGTATTCTTCTTAAGCACCCCCATAAGTACCACAACCGAAATGCCCACTCTAAAAATACCCTATGTGAATTTAAAATTGTTCTTTTACCCTTCTTATACTGGAATGTGCAATCCATAGTCATACAGAATTACCGCAAGCCCCCATTAGCACAACAACCCCCAAAGAAGTAACCCTTCCTTAACACCACCAATCAAATTCATACTCCGTGCGCACTACATCCTTCAAAATAACAATTTAATCATCTCATGATTTTTTTTATAAAGTGCAATATAACCCTTATTCAAGAAATTTTTCTTACTCAAGTCATCCCCGATCTCAATCTCTACAAGTCTTAACTAATCCACAAGTGTACCTTGGAACGAAACCAACACCGAACATAATCGCGCAATCAAATCGTAGATAGCAGACTCCCCCACTTGGCACAAAGCCATATGACAAAACATCTGATATCTTACCATACCCAGATAATATCTAAATTGACCATACTAAGCAATACACGATCAACTCTGGTCTCGTCCACCAATAATTTCCACACACGACTGATACACACGATACACAATTATAGTATCGCCCACCGGCGTAGATACATGAACATATGAAACTAAGGACTCACGGGGCATATCCAGAAAATGAACAAAATATGATGAAACATACAAATATGTGGAGCCATGGTCAAATAGTATAGATGCTTACCTGTGGCACACTGAGACAATACCTGTGATCACTGCATCTGAAGCAACAACATCTGGTCTGGCAAGAAAAGCATAGAATCGGCCCTGACAGCCACCGGATCGGCCTCCCCCTCTTGGGCGACTCCTAGCTAACTGAGCCCCACCCTGAGCTAGCTGGGAGGGTGGTGGAGCAACTGGTGCAGAAGTAGTAGCATGACTCCTCTGCTGAACTGGACCTTGCGTATGGCGGGGATAATATTTCCTCACATGACCCAGCTCTCCACACTCATAGCACTCAATCTCGAAGAATAGTGGCGAGTTCTTAGCCGGACATCGGGAACCAGAATAACTACCAGAAGGACCTGGTACATATGATCCCTGAACTGATGGTGCACGGGGCGCACTCGGGGCTGGAAGTGCGCTGAGAGATGACTGACTATAAGGAGAAATGTATGAACCATGGCTGGATAATGCACCACGGTGAACTGGACGTCCCTTGTTGTGGTAGAACTTCCCTCCAGAAGGTACCCCACCAAAACCGCCCGAACCTCAAGGCCTCTTAGCCTTCCTGTCACCACGCTCCTGGCTACAGACCATCTCTATTTGTCGAGCAATGTCAACCACCTCGTCAAAAGTGGCACCAGATACCCTCTCCCTAGTCATAAGTAATTGTAGATGATTCGTGAGGCCATCAATGAACCTCCTAATCCTCTCCCTATCAGTGGGAATAAACCAAACTGCATGACGAACCAACTCAGAAAATCTCATCTCTTACTGTGTCACAGACATACCATCCTGACGTAACTGCTCAAATTGTCTACGCAGCTCCTCTCTGTGAGACTGCGGCACGAACTTCTCCAAAAAGAGAATAGAGAATTCCTGCCATGTAAGTGGTATTGCACCGACCGGCCTGCGCCTCTCATAAGCCTCCCACCATCTGAAGGCAGCCCCAGAAAACTAAAAAGTAGTGAACGAGACCCCACTGGTCTCAAGAATACCCGTTGTCTGAAGCATCCACTGGCACTTATCCAGAAAACCCTGAGCATCCTCTGATTCAACACCGCTAAATGATGGAGGTCTAAGCCTCCCAAATCTCTCAAGTCTTCTTTGCTCATCATTTGCCATAACAGGGACTACTGGGGTTTGAGCGGCTGCAACTGGCTGGGCTGGTAGTGCCCCCGGTATCTGAAGTCCCTATACTACTTGATCTGGAGTACGGGCAACAAGGGTATGAGTACCTCCCCCACCCTGTGAAGTGGAAGGTGCGTCCTGAGCCGAAACCACCTGAGCAAGGCCAGTACAAACTATCAATATCTGGGCCAAAGTCTCCTAAAGTCCTGTAATCTCAATGGGCACAGCTGGTGCCTGAGCTGGTGCAACTGGTGGTACTACAGGTGCTAGTCCCACTGTGGTACGAGCTACACCTCGACCTCTACCTCGTCCCCAGCCTCTACCACGGCCCCGACCTTTCGTAGCCCTAACTGGTGGCACTAGTGGCTGACCGTCCGTTCCGGTAGTACGTGTTCTCACTATCTGTGAGAGAATAAAATAACTAAATTTTAGTTTCCAGAATCAACAAATTCGCACTACAGAATACAAGAAAGTGATTTTTTCCTAAGGGTTCGGCAGCCTCTCAAAGATAAGTACAGACGTCTCCGTACCGATCTGCAAGACTATACTAAACCTGCTCATGACTCGTGAGACCTATGTCACCTAGAGCTCTAATACCAACTTACCATGACCCAAAATTTCACATGTCGTGATGGCGCCTATCTCAATACTAGGTAAGCCAACAATCTAAATAAACCACCATATATTTTAAGTTTGATAACAAAATAATTAAATTCAGCGGAAGAAACTCACAATTTCGAATATAACACTCCCAAAACCCGGTGTCACTGAGTACATGAGCATCTAATATGAATACAAAGTCTGAAAGATAAAAATCACTATCTGAAAATATAGAACAGTACAATAATTAAACAGGAAAGGAATCGAGTCTGCGGACGTCAAGCAACTACCTTGATAGTTCCCAACAGAATTATCTTTGAAATCTTGCAGCCGCCGTATCCGGGAGCACCTGGATCTGCACATGAGGTGCAGAGTGTAGTATGTATACAACTAACTCAATAAGTAACAAGACTAACCTCTGGGCAGAAATTAGTGACGAGATCCATAGGTACAGTCCATTCATTTACTCTTCGCGATCGCGAAGCACAAAAATTTCTAGCCCAAAAGTTTCCTTTTGCGATTGCGGAAAATGCTTCGTGATCGCGAAGAACAAGTGCCTAGCTCTTCCAGACAGCCTCTAGTATAATGAGCATAATGTTTTGTACAAAACTCCAAATTGCAAATGGTTTAACTTTCTGAAAACTAGACACCAAGGAATATAACTTTCATTTGTTACTCACCTCCCAAAATCAGCCTTGTGCAACAGAGATTTCCAAACTCTTCCCAGGCAACCTATAATGTATCCACCATAACTTTTTGTACACAACTTTAGATGACAAATTGTTTACCTTTCTGAAAACTAGACACAAAGGGCTACAACTTTCATTTTGGGTCATCTCCAAATTCCTTATAAATTGTGAGATATAAGCTTCCAAATTCGGGTCAGTGCAGCAGGAGTTTCCTTTATGCGATCGCGAAAAGGCTTCCGCGATCGTGATTCACAGTGCCCAAACAGAAATATTGCTTTGCACGATTATGACTATTTTTTCGCAATCGCGATGCATACCTCTGTGGCCAAAAACCAATAATTAAGAATGGCCTAGAAATGGTCTGAAACCACCCCAAAACTCACCCGAGCCCCTCGAGACCTCAACCAAATATACCAACAAGTCCTAAAATATCATACAAACTTAGTTGAAGCCTTAAATCACATCAAACAACCCTAAAACCACGAATCATGCCCCAATTCGAGCTTAATGAACTTTGAAATTTTAAGTTTCCACAAACGACGCCGGAACCTATCAAATCAAGTTCGATTGACCTAAAATTTTGCACACAAGTCATAAATGACATAACAGACCTATTAAAAGTTTCAGAATTGGATTTCGACCCCTATATCAAAAAGTCACCCCCGATCAAACTTCTCAAAAATTCAACTTTCGCCATTTCAAGCCTAATTCCTCTACCGACCTCCAAATAAATTTCTAGACATGCTCCTAAGTTCAAAATACCATACGAAGTTATTGGAATCATCAAAGTTCAAATTTGAGGTCGTTTACACATAAGTCCACATCCGGTCAACTTTTCTAACTTAAAATTTTCAATTATGAGACTAAATGTCTCATTTCACTCCGAATTCCCTCCGGACCCAAACCAACTAACCCAGTATGTCTTAAAACGACTGTAAAGCATTAATTGAGAAATAAATGGGGGAACGTGACTGTAATACTCAAAACAACCGGCCGGGTCATTATATTAAATGTGGCATGTTAGCCACTTGATGACTATAATTGGAACCAAGTATGGAGATTTTGGTACTAGCGTTAATGTGAGAGTTTATACATGAGAGGCATTCTATTCCTTATGTTGTGGACTGTGTGAGTTTGTTTTGAATTTTATGGTTGTTCTTATGTGTCATGGATAAGGTTATTGTGGACCCTTGAAAGGTTATTAGCCTAGTATGGTATGATCATAATCAAATTGAGGTCCATTTGTGGGTTTAATATGAATGTGTGCTCTATATCAAATCAAATGTGTTTATTCGGCATATCATTGCTTAAGGAGGAGCCTTCGAGCATTGGATGTTATTCCCGTCGTCAGTTGTTCCATGTAAAATTTCTATTGTGCCATGTGGGTTGTGAGGCGACTTGATTATTCGCACATGTATTGTGATCTCGTGTAGCTTGTGGTATTTTGTGAGAAGGATGGCTCTCGAGATGCAGGTCATTTATTGCACCTTAGTCATGCTTGGGTTTTGTAGCGTATGGCGCTATCCGTCTCTATAGGGTTGTATTTTTTTCACTTGGCGTGCTTGTGGTCGATATTCAAGTATTTCGTAGGTATGAGTATTATGTCTTGATGGGTATTCCCTTATTTACTATTATGTATGGATCGGGTAGCACGCCGCCATGGGAATATTGTTTGGATTGGGTTGCACGCCTCTATGGTATCATGCGTGGATCAGGTTGCACGCCTCTATGGTATCATGCGTGGATCAGGTTGCACGCCGCAACACCGAGATGTTGAGTACGGTTACCTATATATATTCTTGAGCATTTTGTTCCTCATTATCTGAGAAGGGTTCATAGCATCTGTTCGACCGTTTTACTCGTTACGAGGGCTGGGTAGTTCTTTTCCAAAGTTCGTTCCTCCTTATGTGTCATATTCAAGTGGTGGCTTGTCGGTGCATCGATGACGTCATATGAAGTCTTGGTCAGTGTTTGGGGTGGCTTATTGCCTGAGCATCTTGTACTGGTGAGACGAGATTATTGAACATGAAATCAGTGCAATCAGATTTATTTAAGGTATATTAAATAGCAAAAATCGTTATTCCGTTCAAAATGAGGTAATGGTCCTTGTCAGGAGGAGAGACTCCATGATTTGTTGATTCGGCAGGTGGTTATGAGTTTCTACACGTCTATTCCGTCGTGGAAGTATTACGAGAGTTGGAACATGGATTATATCTGTTATGAGGTATACTACGGGGTTTGGGTCAGTGAAATAACAGATGTTGTGCTTGGAGGAAGTTGCCTAGGGCAAATGAGTTATGCAGTACGTTGTGTGATGTCAACATGGGTGTATGATTATGTTTTGGTACAGTGTGTAGTGATTGATACGGTGTTTGTATGTTGGAATCAGGTCTTGTAGAGAAATTTGGAGATTGGAATTTGTAACGACCTGACTTGTCGTTTTGAGAGTTTATGTCCCGTTCAGCGACTCAAGGTCCCGAGCAGCTTTGTAATGTGTATTATGACTTGCGTGTATGATCGAGTTTGAATTTAGGAAGATTCAGAACTAAATTGAAAGAACAATTCTTATTTTTGAAGCTTAAATGAAAAGAGTTAACCCGAGTTTGACTTTTGAGCAAACGACTCCGAAATGGAATTTCGATGATGTCAATAGCTTCGTATGGTGATTTTGGACTTAGGCGTATGTCTGTATTTGTATTTGGAAGTCCGTAGAACAATTCGACATATTTCGGCGAAAAGTTGGAAAATGAAGTTCTTAAAATATTCTTAAATTCGACCGTACGTCAATTGGTTGATAACGAGGCCGAATTTTGATTCTGAAAATTGGAACAACTCCATTACGTCATTTATGACTTGTTCGAAAAATTTGAAGTCATTCCGGATTGATTTGATACGTTTCGGCACAAATTATAGAAGTTGGAAACTTTGAAAAAACTCATAATTCGATTCGAGGTGCGACTTGTAATTTTAGTGTTGTTTGATGTAATTTGAATCCCCGAGTAGGTCTGTGTTATGTTACGGGCCTTATTGGTATATTCGGACAAGGTCCCGGGTAGCTCGGATTAGTTTCAGACGAGGTTCAGATCGAATTTGGACTTGTTGAAGCTGGTGAAAATTTGACTGCAGGTGCGATTACTTATTCGGAAGCTTCATCGCAGAAGTGAGCAACTCCTCATAGAAGCGACCTGGAAAGGACTTGGGCAGGGCTGGAAAGGCATTGCAGAAGCGGAAACTGGCCTCGCACCTGCAATTCCCGCAGAAGCGCAAATGCTCCCGCAGATGCGAGGGTCGACTGGGGTAGTGCACTTCGCAGATGCACATTTGCTGTCGCAAAAGCGATCTCAAAGATGCGAAAAACATGTCCACAAATGCGAGAAACCTGGACAGAACATATATTTGGGGTTTTTGGTCATTTTCATCATTTTTGGAGCTCAGTTTTGGACGATTCTGGACTGATTTTTCACAAGTTCGTCTTGGGTAAGTGTTATATATCTGAAAGTGATTATATTTCATAAATCCATGGTTATATTCATCATTTATTTTGGATTTAAATGGAAGAAATCAAGATTTTTGCAAAACTATTTAAAAATGGAAATTCAAGATTTGGAGGACGATTTGTTATTGGAATTTGATAAAATTGGTATGGTTGAACTTGTATCGGGATGGTGTAACGACTCGGTCAGTTATTTTGAGAGTTGTAGTCTCGTTCCCCCATTTACTGCTCATTTTGTACTTTATAGCTGTTTATGTGACTTGTCGGGGTAGTCGGTTAGGGTCCGGAGAGATTTCAGAAGGAATTGAGACACTTAGTCTCATGGTTGAAAGCTTAAGTTGAAAGGGTTGAACAGATGTTGGCGTATGTGTAAACGATTCCGGAATAGAGTTTTGAGGGTTCTGTTAGCTCCGTTGGGTAATTTTGGACTGAGGAGCATGTCCAGATTGTGATTTGGAGGTCCGTAGTGGAATTAGGCTTGAATTGGCAAAAGTTGGAAAATTAGGTGATTTTTGGAAAGTTTGACCGGAAGTGAAATTTTTGATATCGGGGTCAAACTCCAATTTTAGAAGTTGGAGTAGGTCCGTAATGTCAATTATAACTTGTGTGCAAAATTTGAGGTCAATCAGACTTTATTTGATAGGTTTCGGCATCAGATGTAGAAGTTTGAGATTTTAAAGTTCATTAGACTTGAATCGATGTGCAATCCGTGTTTTTAGTGTTGTTTGATGTGATTTAAAGGCTCGACTAAGTTCGTATAATGTTTTAGGACTTGTTGGTATATTCGACGGGGTCTCGGGTGTGATTCAGACCTGAATCTGGAACCAATTGGACTTGGTGCATGGTTGAAGCAGAACTCTGCTGGTGTAACCGCACCTGCAGAGCTTTGATCGCAGGTGCGAGCTTGCAGGCGCGGGCAGTATTGTACAGATGCATAGGAATGGGCTGGGGGCTATGGAGCGCAGATGCAGAATGAATTCCGCAGGTGCGGACTTGCACCTGCGCTTGGAGGGTCGCAGAAGCGGAAGTAGGGGTGATGAGGCTAGTCCAAAGGCGAGTTTGTTTGCGCAGGTGCGCACCTGCTGAAACGGGGACTTGACCGCAGAAGCAGTTGGGCGGCTTAGTGGCCTCCACAGATGCGAAGGATGGACCGCAAATGCAGTGTCACAGAAGCGACTAATGTGGCCGCAAAAGCGATTTCGGTGGGCAGGAAAGGGCAATTTCCGAGGGTCTAATTTCATTCTCCATTTTTGAACCTAGAGAGCTCGGATTGAGGCCAAAGTTTGAGGGGTTTTTAGAGGAAACATTTGGGTAAGGATTCTTGACTTGTTTTTGTTTAATTTCCACTAAGATATCATTTATTCTTCATTTTATTAAGGATTTGGGTTGAGGAATTTGTTAAAAAGGTGGAAAACTCCTTAGGTCGAATTTTGAGATTTTGATCGAGCATTTTGCATCGGATTTGAGTAATTTTGGTATGGGTGAACTCAATATCGAATGGGTGTTCGTATGTTATGACTTTTACCCGATTCCGAGACGTGGGCTCGGTTTGAATTTTTGGGCTGAATTTTCAATTCTTTGCTAAAGTCGTAGTTTTATTATTTAAATTAGTTTCTTGTAGTTATATTTATACTATGAAATTATTTTGGCTAGATTCGAGCCGATCGGAGTTAGAATATCGAGGGAAAGACATTCTTAGTGATTGATTGAGCTTGGTTTGAGGTAAGTGACTTGTCTAACCTTGTATGGGGAAAATTTCCCTTAGGTTTTGGTACTGTTATGGTATTTGCAATATGTGAAGGCCGTGTACGCGAGGTAATGAGTGCGTACTCGGGTTAAATATTGATAAATCCGGTTCTTGCCGAGTAGTTTCCTTTTAATTCCTTAATTGAGTTGCCCTAGCATGTGTAGTCATCATGTTTAGCCTGATGTCGCATGTCTACGTGTCTTAACTCTCACTTGCAATTTGTGCAACATGCTTAGTTGAATTACCTGTTTTCCTTATTTTTGTATTAAGTCCTTAGCTGTAGGATTTCTTGCTGTAAATTTGTTGTTCCATCGGTTATGAGTTGCATATTTACTTTTGGGACTACATGGAGGTGCCTAGGGAGCTCCCCTATTGCATATTTACTTTTGGGACTACGAGGCGGCACCTCGGGAGATCCCCTGTTGCATATTTACTTTTGGGACTATGAGGCAGTACCTCGGGAGGTCCCCTGTTGCATATTTACTTTTGGGACTACGAGGTGGTACCTCGGGAACTCCCCTGTTGTGCATTTACTTTTGGGACTACGAGGCGGTACCTCGGGAGCGCCCCTATTGTTTACCTCTATTTGTTGTGTTGTTACCTTCTGTAATTTCTCATTGTTAAATTCTCAGTCATTTCATTATATTATTATATCTTCCGTCTTGTTTCCTTTTTATTCCAGTAGGGCCCTGACCTGACCTCGTCACTACTCTATCGAGGTTAGGCTTGGCACTTATCGGATACCGTTGTGGTGTACTCATGCTACTCTTCTGCACATCTTTCTGTGCAGATCCAGGTTCTTCCTATCAGGTCAGATACCAGTGAGATAGCTGTACGTGGAGACTTCAAGGTACATCTGTCAGCGTCCACAGATTTCGGAGTCCCCCTCTATCCTTATTATGTTGTTTTCCTTATTTTCAGTAGACTCTGATGTATAGACACAATTGGTATTCCTCTTTAGATCTTGTACTTATTTCTACCGGGGTTTGGGAGTTTTAACAATTTTTAATCGCAAGTTGATTTATTTTACATGTTGAGATTTGAGTTTGAGTTTTATATTCTGTTATTTTGCATAAATTGTTAGGATTACCTAGTCTTAGAGATTATGTGCCATCACGACATCCTACGGAGGAAAATTTAGGGTCGTGACAGATGGGTGTTCGGATTTTGTGAAATTCTGTCGGGTTCCGAGAGGCGAGTGCGTTGACTTTTTAATGTAAAATTTTAAGTTGACATTTTATTATCTGGAATTGTTTCCGATGATTTTTAATGAAGTTATACAATTCATTTGGATAGATTTGAGCTGTCCGGAGGTCAATTCAATCAAGAAGGCTATTTTGGAATATCAGCATAACTTCAAAAAGGTAAGTATCTTGTCTAACCTTGAGTGTGAGAATTACCCCTTAGGCATTGAGTCTTATGTGGACATTGTATGATTGAAAACCATGTACGTGAGGTGAGGAGTACGTACTTGAAATATATGTGCAAATTATATTGGTTGAAATTCGTAGACACCCTTATGTATTAAATTGGAAAATTGTTGGAACTTAGTAAATCCTTAATTTGTCATGCCTCATTCCTTGTTTGTCGAGTTTGTATTTTATATGATAATTTGGTGTGATTTCTACTTGGATTTTTATGTGAATTCCGTGTGTTTGTTGATTTGATATTTCTTGGAATTAATCACATTATGGATTTTTCATCTGCAAATAATTAATTAAATAAGTTTAAAAAAGAGGCATTTGTATATTTATCTGAAATTTGGATTAAAGAAGGCGTTGTCCTGTGCTGAGCTATTTTTCCATCCTTGTTATTATTTATGAGGTTTTATATACGTTGTGTGGAGCCTTGGGGCTATTTTATGTGAAATTAATTGATTTCGTTGTACTTTTGGAAAGGTTGTGGCCTACGGACAATTTGTAATTACGAGTTGATTATGTGGTATTGTTGTGATAATCTTTTGTGTAAATTGTTGTGTGATTTGGGTTACTGTTGTACGATGTATAAGGGTGGCATTCCTTTGTTAATATTATACAGGTATAAGAGTGGCATTTCATTATTATTATGTGTGTTAGGATATTGTCTGGGCGGAGCGATAAGGGAGGGTAATAAGCGGAGCGATAAGGGAGGCTATTATAGGAGTGATAAGGGTGGATATAGGAGCGATAAGGGTGGCTATTGATATTGTTAGGGTGGAGGGATAAGGGTGGCTATTATTATGGAGTGATACGAATGGCTATAGGAGAGATAAGGGTGGCTATTGTCAGGGATGATATGTGATAATGTGGGATTATTGTGTTGGTGATTTTGATATGATGTTGTGATTTTCCTGGTGTTTATTTTTATCTTTTGTGCTACTTGTCTTGTTGTTTCGGTAAACTCAATAATAGTCTGATTCATGTTGAAATTGTGAGCCTGTGGCTATTGCTGGGCGGTTTATATTATTGGTACGTGAGTTGTCCGTGCGATTATAAAAGAAATGTGGGCACGAGGTGCCGAAAAAATATGATAATTTTATTATTGGCACGTGAGTTGTCCATGCGGTTATGAAAGAAATGTGGGCACGAGGTGCCAGAGAAATACGATAATTTTATTTTTGGCACGTGAGTTGTCCGTGCGATTATGAAAGAAATATGGGCACGAGGTACTAGAGAAATATGATAATTTTATTATTGGCACGTGAGTTGTCCGTACGGTTGTGACATAAATATGGGCACGAGGTGCCGTGGAAATATGAAAGTGGTCTGAGACCCGTAATTTTTATGATTTTGAAATGAGGTGTCACATAGTGATTTTTACTTGAAAGGAATTATATTCAAAAGATATTTATTTGAAAGAGTTATATTTGAAAGAATTATATTCGTAAGATATTTACTTGAAGGAAGTATATTCGAGATATACTTAATTGAAAGGATTATATTATAAAGATTTTTATTTGAAAAACTTATAGATAAAGATGTATATTTTGAAGGACATGGTTAATTGGTTGTACTTGTGTTCATTATTCATTTGAGCAATATTTATGGTGTTCTTGCTGCCTTACTATTTATATCACTAGTTGATTATTGTTGCTATCACTGCTATTTGTCTTTCTATTATTTTTTGTATGCTATATTGCATAGTTTATTTGACTAGTGAGTATCTTGACTATACCTCGTCACTACTCCACCGAGGTTAGTTTTGATACTTACTGGGTACCGACTGTGGTTTACTCATACCACACTTCTTCATATTTTTGTGCAGAGCCAGGTATTGGAGATATCGGATTTGGACAGAGATTAGAGTGTGATCGTAAGGATTTAAGGTAGAGCTTCTTGGTCATCGCATTCCCTTGGGGTCTTTCCATTTTATTATACTGTCAACACTTATTCAAACAGTATTGTATATTCGATCCTTGAGATCGTTGCATGTGTTCAGTTAGAGTTCGTCACACCGTATTACCAGTCTTGGGAGGTTGTTATATTTGTTTCCGCTTTTGGTTTCGACACTTGTATTAAATTATATTTTTAAAAAAGGGCTTGAAATGAAATTGTAATCGGCTTACCTAGTCTTAGAGATTAAGTTCCATCACGACGCCTGAGGTGGGATTTCGGGTTGTGAGAGAATTTGGTTCTAAGGCTTATTGACCAAATAGAAGGGAGAATCTTCAGTCTGGCTCGAATTAATGTGCTCAACGGGGTAGTGGTGGCACGGGTAGGTGCACAAGGTGTTGAACGGTGATTTTGGGGCAACTCCGGAGCAGTTATTATTTGAGAACGAACGTATGTTTAAGTGGGGGAGAATGTAACGACCCGACCGATCCTTTTGAGCTCTAGCGCGTCATTCGACGGTTTGAGGCATTAAGTAGCTTCACTTAATGTATTATGACTTGTACGCTAGTCGGAATTTAATTTCAAGAAGTTTGGAATTTATTTGGAAAACAAATATTTCTAAATTCAGAAGCTTTAAGTTGGAAGAGTTGACCAGGGTTTGACTTTTTTTTAAAGAACCTTGCAATCAGGATTTGAAGGTTCCAATAGGTTTGTATGATGATTTTGAACTTGAGCATATGTTCGGGTTGATTATCGGTTGGTCCGGAAGCATTTCAGCGCTTATTATGGAAGGTTGGCATTTTGAAGGTTTAAGAATTTCCTAAGTTTGGTTTGAAGTTGGCTTTGGTGTTATCGATGTCCGTTTGGGGTTTGGAGCCTTGGAATAGGTTCGTATCGTGATTTGTGACTTGTACGTAAAGTTTGGCGTCATTCCGGAATGTTTTGTTATGATTCGGACGCGTTCGCCGAAGTTTGGAAGTTTAAAAGTTAAAAAAAGGATTTTTATTGTCGATTCGTAGTTTGGATGTTGTTTGGTGTGATTTGAGGCCTTGAGCAAGTTTGCATCATGTTTTGGGAATGGTTGGTATGATTGGACGGGGTCCCGGGGGCCTCAGGTGAGTTTCGGATGGGATTCAGATCTATTTGAGTCTTGTAGGAGTTGTTGGAATATTTGTTACTGGTGCGATTGCTTCTGCGAAAGTTTGGTCGCAAAAGCGAGGTGAAGCTCACAGAAGTGGCTTGGGCAGCCTGGGCGTGTAGTCGCAGAAACGGAGGCGAGCAGTGCACCTGCGTGTGCGCATAAGCGAGGATAGTGCCGCAGGTGCGGGAAAATGCACAGATGCACGAGGTAGTGTCGCACCTACGATTGCGCATGAGCGGAGGAATTTTCTACAGGTGCGATGGGCTGCTGATAGTGGATTTCCGCATGAGCGAGATATTTCTTGCAGAAAGGGCTCGCAGGCATGCAAATGCGTCCATAGGTGCGAAAGTCGTTGGCAGTGGGGTGTTTTTAATCCGAGACTTAGCCTATTTCTTTCACATTTTCATTTGGTTGGGCAAATTTTGGAGCTCTTGGAGGGAAGATTTTCATCATCTATGTCAAGATAAGTAATTTTCCACTTGTTGTAAGTTAATTTCATGGATTCTATATGGATTTAAACATGGAAATTTGTAGAAATTTGGGATTTTGGTAGAAAACCTAGAAATTAGTATTTTTTTAGATTTTGACCACGAAAATTGACATGGAATTGGGAATAAATTATATATTTGAGTTCGTGGTGTTATGGTAAAGATTATCTTCGGAAATTTTCGGAATCCGGGCATGTGGGCCCGAGGGTTGACTTTATTGACTTTTCAAGCGGAGTTGGAGATCATTATAAATTGTTAAATTTTAAGCATTGGAGTATATTTTGATTGATTTACACATTTTTTGACTCGTTTCGGGACGTTTGGATTTGAGTTGAGGTGTTAGAGAGGCGTTGGAGCCAGTTATGGAACTTTGGAGCGAGGTAAGTCTCTTGTCTAACTTTGTGAGGGGGAAACTACTACTAGGTGATGTAATTGTTATGTGCTAATAGTTGTGGGTGCTACATACGCACGAGGTAACGAGAGTCCTTACGTAGCTAAAGTATGTTTATGTCCGGGAAGACTTAGGACTTTATTATGTAATACTTGAAATATTTGAATTCATTCTCCTGGCTTAACTAATTGGAAATATAATTGAACTTGATTTAGAAATACATGCATATATGTTAGACCGAGCCTTATTACCTTGATTTGTTGGCAAGTAATTTGAGAAACGGTAAGGGTTACACTCATCTTGTGTTCATATACTGTATCGTAAGCTCATGTCTCATAAATCGATAATTCCTTTCCTTTCTTGTGGAGCGGGCCGAATGCCTTGGTAGTATTATGTACCACACTGTCATGGGAGCGGGCCGTTTTCCTCGACAGTATAATAGATGCATCTATGGTTCATGCCGCTCGACCCTCGGTAGTGTACCTGTTATGATGGGATCGGGCCGATCGCCTCGACAGTATCATATTCTTTGTGAATCTGGCCGTACGACCTCAGCATAATCGTGCGTTATATCGCTAACAGTCTAAATATTCATGAGGTTCTTCCTTACACTAATGTTGTGCATCTTATATGTCACGAACCAAAATCCACTATAGGTCGTGATGGTTCCTAACGCCGCCTTCAGGCAAGCCAACAGTGATTTACCAATTTAATTACTCATTTTAGTATTTTGAAATCATATTTTTTTCCTTAATTAAATAGTATAAAATAGAATTTATAGGGTAAACGATAATATTTTCACTAAACACAATAATGAACAATCCGAAGGAATCCCCAGAATCAGGTGTCACAAGTACATGAGCAATTCTAAGAAGTACAACAACAATACAACATCTGTCCAGAATGTAAATAAGACAGGATAAAATAAATAGTATGATGGAGACTCGGTGGAATACGATGCGTAGCCTGGGTTGCAGCTCACATAAAGTCTCCTCAACAGATGCGCCTGCGCGCCAAGATGATCACCAAATGAACCAGTCAAATCTTGCACATTTAGTGCAGAAGTGCAGCATGAGTATGTAAATCAATGCATACCCAGTAAGTATCTAGCCTAACCCCGGAGAAGTAGTGACGAAGGGCCGACATTGACACTTACTAAAGGTCCAAATAAATAACATGATAATTGATAACAGATATAAAAAGCACAACAATAGTGGAGTAAGTTTGTAATTTCATAATTAACCATTTTTTTTCCTTTAAAGTATAAATTTCTCGATCTTGTATTCCACCGTAATAGTTCAGAAAATGCCAAGTGTCAATACTAAATAAATAAGGAATACCATAAAATGCCGGGCATCATTGGAAGGTTTATCTCGTGAACATTCGAACTACTAGCGATGTAATGCACGATTTCGCCGAGGTCGTTCGGCCCAATCCAGAATAATGTGTACACTGCCGAGGGACGTGCGACACGATCAACATCTATATACTCCCAAGGCGTTCGGCTCGCTCCACAAGCAAGGAAAGAAATTAGCGAATTACGAGACACGTGCTTACAATTCAGTACATGAGTACAAGCGAGTATAACGTTTATCGTATCTCAAATATCTTGCTAACAACTCAAGGTGATAAGGCTTGGACTAAGATATATGTAATTTCTAAATCAAGTTCAATTATAGTTTCAATTAATTAAGCCAGCAGAATACATTCAAATAATTCAAACATTACATGATAAAGTCCTAAGTCTACCCGAACATAAACATGCTTTAGCTACGTACAAAATCTCATCACCTCGTGCGTACGTAGCACCCACAACTAGTAGCACATAACAATTACATCACCTGGGGGTTAGTTTCCCCCTCACAAGGTTATATAGGAGACTTACCTCGCTCTAAAGTACCAAAACCGGCTCCAACGCCTCTCTAACTCTTCAATTTAAGCCAAACGATCTGAAACTAGTTAAACAATGTGCAACTCAATCAAAATATATTCCAATGCTTATAATTAATCAATTCATAACAATCCCAACTCCACTCTAAATGTCAATAAAGTCAACCCTCGGGCCCATGTGCCCGGATTCCGAACATTTTTGAAGATAAACTTTACCCATAACATTACGAACTCAAACATATGATATATTCTCAATTCCATGTCAAATATTTTGGTCAAAATCCAAAAATATAAATTTCTAGGTTTTCTACCAAAATCCTAAATTTCTACTAATTTCCATGTTTAAATCCATACACAAACCATGTATTAAACTTGTAATAGGTGGGAGTCACTTACCTTGTGTTCCTTGATGAAAATATCCCCTTGAAGCTCTCCAAAATTGCCCCAACAAAGTGAAAATGGGCCAAATCCCTTTCTTAAAAGAACACACTGCCCAATGACCTCTCGCACCTGCGGTCACTTGACTGCTTCTGCGGTTCCGCAAGTGTGGCCAAAATACCACTTCTGCGGTCCTCCTTCAGCCCCCCAGCCTTCGCATCTGCGGACCAGACTCCGCTTCAGTAGAGACGCACCTGCGACCAAGTATCCGCTTCTGCGGTCTCGCAGGCATGACACAAACCTCGCACCTGCGCCTCTAGCCTGCCTCACTCCTTCCGCTTCTGTGAAGCGCCCTTCGCATCTGCGGACTCACAGATGCGGAAATTGTCTCGCATCTGCGGCCACCCCAGCTCATTACAATAGTCGCTTCTGCTTCCACAACGCCGTACCTACGACCTTTTTCACACCGGCGTGATTGCACCAGACACCAGCTGCCTCAGCCATTCCCCCAAGCCCAAACTCGACCCGTTAACCATCCGGTATCCACCCGAGGCCCTTGAGACCTTAGACAATTATATCTACGCATCCTAAAACATATTACAAACTTAGTTGAAGCCTTAAACCACGTCAAACAACATAAAAAATGATGAATCGCGCCTCGAATTAAGCTTATAAACTTTCAAGTTTCCAAATTCTATATCGTATGCCGAAACGTATCAAATCAATCGGAATGACTTCAAATTTCACACACAAGTCATAAATGACATAACGAATCTATTCCAAGGCTCGGAACCCCAAACGGACATCAATAACATCAAAATCCACTTCAAGCCAAATTTATAAAGTTCTTAAACCTTCAAAATGCCAACCTTCCATAATAAGCACCGAAATACTCCTGGGCCACCCGATACTCAGTCCAAATATATGCCAAAGTCCTAAATCATCATACAAATTTATTGGAAGCTTCAAATCCCGATTCCTAGGTCGTTTGCTCAAAAGTCAAACCTTGGTCAATTAAAGCTTTCGAAATTAGAATTTTCCATCCGAATCAAATCTGAACTTCCCAAAATTTGATTTTGACTACGCGTAATAGGAATTTAATTTTGGGAAGTTCAAAATTCATTTGAAAATAAAAATCTAAATTCGAAAGCTTTAAGTTGGAAGAGTTGACTAGGGTTTGGCTTTTGATTAAATGACCTCAGAATTGGTATTTGAAGGTTCCAATAGGTTCGTATGATGATTTCAAACTTGGGCATATGTTCAGGTTGAGTATCGGGTGGTCCAGAAGCATTTCGGCGCTTATTATGAAAGGTAAGCATTTTGAAGGTTTAAGAATTTCCTAAGTTTGGTTTGAAGTTGGCTTTGGTGTTATCGATGTAAGTTTGGGTTTCCGAGACTTAGAATAGGTTTGTATCATGATTTGTGACTTGTACGTAAAGTTTGGCGTCAATATGGAATGTTTTGTTATGATTCGTATGCGTTCGTTGAAGTTTGGAAGTTTGAAGTTTTAAAGAAGGATTTTTATCGTCGATTCATAGTTTGGATATTGTTTGGTGTGATTTGAGGCCTCGAGCAAGTTTGCATCATGTTTTGGGCATGGTTGGTATGATTGGACGGGGTCCCGGGGCCTCAGGTGAGTTTCGGACGGGGCCCCGAGGGCCAAAGGTGAGTTTCAGACGAGATTTAGATCGATTTGAGCCTTGTTGGAGTTGCTGGAATTTCTGTTGCTGGTGCGATCACTTCTGCAGAAGTTTGGTCACAGAAGAGACCTCGCAAAAGCGAGGTGAAGCTCGCAGAAGCAGCTTGGGAAGCCTAGGAGTGTAGTCGCAGAAGCGGAGGCGAGAAGTGTGTGTGCAGAAGCGAGGCCAGTGGCACAGGTGCAGGCAAATGCGCACATGCACGAGGCAGTGTCACACCTGTGATTGCACAGGAGCGGAGGAATTTCCGCAGGTGCGATGTGCTGCTGACAGTGGACTTTTGCAGGAGCAAGAGTTTTCTAGCAACAACAGGCTTGCAGGCGCGCAAATGCGTCCGCAGGTGCAAAAGTCGCTGGGCAGTGAGGTATTTTTAATCCGAGACTTAGCCTATTTCTCTCATATTTTTATTTGGTTGGGCGATTTTTGGTGCTCTTGGAGGGAAGATTTTCATCATCTATGTCAAGGTAAGTAATTTCCCACTTGTTGTAAGTTAATTTCATGGATTCTATATGGATTTAAACATGGAAATTTGTAGAAATTTAAGATTTTGGTAGAAAATCTAGAAATTGGTATTTTTGGATTTTGACCACAAAATTAGATATGGAATTGGGAATAAATTATATATTTGGGTTCGTGATATTATGGGTAAAGTTTATCTTCGGAAATTTTCGGAATCCAGGCACGTAGAAAACCTAGGTGATGTAATTATTATGTGCTAATAGTTGTGGGTGCTACGTACGCACGAGGTAACGAGAGTACGTACGTAGCTAAAATTTGTTTATGTCCGGGTAGACTCTTTGGACTTTACCATGTAATACTTGAAATATTTGAATTCATTCTGCTAGATTAATTAATTCAAAATATAACTGAAGTTGATTTAGAAATACATGCATATATGTTAGGCCGAGCCTTATTACCTTGAGTTGTTGGCAAGTAATTTGAGAAACGATAAGAGTTATACTCACCTTGTGTTCATATACTATATCGTAAGCTCGTGTCTCGTAATTAGATAATTCCTTTCCTTTCTTATGGAGTGGGCCGAACGCCTCGGCATGATTGTCTACCACACTCTCATGGGAGCAGGCCATTTGCCTCGGCAATATAATATATGCATATATGGTTCATGCCGCTCGACCCCTCGGCAGTGTATATGTTATGATGGGATCGGGCCGATCGCCTTGACAATATCATCTTCTTTCTGAATCTGGCCGTATGACCTCAGCATAATCGTGCATTATATCGCTAACAGTCTGAATATTTACGAGGTTCTTCCTTCCACTGATGCATTGCATCTTATATGGTACTTCTTTATCCGTTTGATATTGGCACTTGATATTTTTGAGCTGTTGAGATAGAATACGAGATTGAGAAATTGATATCGTTAGAAAGAAATTTTGGAAAATTGTGTTAGTTACATTTTTACCTCACTACTATTGTTGTGCTTCTTATCTGTTTATGATTTACCATGTTGATTTATTGGACCACTAGTAAGTGTCGATGTCGACCCCTCGTCACTACTTCTTCAGGGTTAGGCTAGATACTTACTGGGTACGCGTTGATTTATGTACTCATGCTGCACATCTGCACTAAATGTACAGGATATGACATGTTCATTTGGTGATCATTTTGGCGCGTAGGCGTAGCTATTGAGGATACTTTATATGAGCTGCCTTCCAGGCTACGCATCGCAGTCTAGAAAGTCTCCATCGTACTATTTATTTTATCCTGTCTCACTTACATTCTAGATAGATGTTGTGTTATTATTGTACTCCTTAGTAAATGCTCATGCACTTGTGATAACGAGTTTTGGGATATACTAGTTGATGCTTATGGTTCTGTATTATAACGACCCGATTCCAGGCTACACATCGCAATCTACAAAGTCTCCATCGTACTATTTATTTTATCCTATCTCACTTACATTCTAGACAGATGTTGTATTATTATTGTACTCCTTAGTAAATGCTCATGCACTTGTGATAACGAGTTTTACTAGTTGATGCTTATGGTTCTGTATTATAACGACCCGATTGGTCGTTTTGGGCATTTACGCTCCTTTTAATTATTCGAAGTCTTGGATAACTTCATATGATGTGTTATGTCTAGTGTGTATTATCGGCTTTGGTTTTCAGGTGTTTCGGGATTAGTTCGGAAAAATAAAATTCATGTTGGAAGCTTAAATGATAAGGGTTGACCGGAGTTTGACTTTTGTGCAAACGATTCCGGAATAGAGTTTTGATGGTTCCAATAACTCCATATGGTGATTTCGGACCTAGGAGTATGTCTGGATATTTATTTTGAAGTTCGTAGTTGAATTTGGCTTGAAATGGTGAAAGTAAGAAATTTAAAGTTTGAAAATTTAACCAGGAATTGACTTTATTAATATCGGGGTCGGAATCTGATTCCGAAATTGGAACAACTCCATTATGTCATTTATGACACGTGTGCAAAATTTGAAGTCATTACAGATTGATTTGGCACGTTTCGGCACAAGATATAAATTTTGGAAAATTTGGAAACTTTATAAGTTCGATTCGATGTGAAATTTGTAATTTCGACGTTGTTATTTTGATTTAGGGCCTCGAGTAGGTCCGTAATATGTTTTGAGACTTGTTGGTATGTTCAGACGGGGTTCCGAGGGGTTCGGCTGAGTTTCGGGGTGGTTTTGGACCATTTCTAGGCCATTTGTTGTTGCTCGTTTTTGGCTACAGGGGTGTACATTGCGATAGCGAAGAGAAAAAATGTCACGACCCGAAATTTCCCACCGACGGGACCGTGATGGCGCCTAACATTTTACTTGCTAGGCAAGCCAACGTTAGAGAATCATTAAACCAATTCCTTATTCCTATTCAGTAATTAACGATAATTAACTAAGATGAAATATAATAAGTGCGGAATATCATAAAACTGTATTAATTACTACCACCCGGATCTGGAGTCACAATTCACGAGCATTCTAGAATTTACTACAAGTAATAGTCTGAAAGAAATACAACTGTCAAAATGAAAGAAACAGTAAAACAAAAAAGATAGACGGGGACTTCAAGATCTGTGAACGCCGACAGATCTACCTTGAGTCTCCGGACAGCGGACCAATAGCATAATCTCGATCAACCCGAGCCGGTATCAAAATCTGCACAGAAAGTGCATAGTGCAGTATCAGTACAACCGACCTCATGTACTGGTAAGTGTCGAGCCTAACCTCGGTGAAGTAGTGACGAGGCTAAGACAAGGCACCTACAAATCAACCTGTACAATTTAACAATGTATATACAAATAATAGAAATGAAGAACTAAATAGGAAATGCCGAGAGGGGAACATATTGAGGGGAATACAAGATAAAGAACTACAACAGAATGATCACCGGAGCAGTCAATATACCATGAATCAACAGGAATAGTGAA
>AWOL01S0070805.1:0-11180 GCA_000715115.1 Nicotiana otophora | reverse complement strand
CATGTATAAATGCATGAAATGCATAAGAAATATGTTAATAAGATTTTCTCAGAATGTCATAAAAATAATATACCTATCGGATAACTTTTATCAAATACATATTTTTCTAAGACCCATGAACAGAAGATATAATAATAATTCACATGGGGAATCAAGAATATAGACACCCCTAATATTTCTATGAATAGAGTCATTTGCTCATTTCGTTTGTGTCGTATAGGTCATGCCAAAAGAAAGAAGGGATAGCCTTAACATACCTGAACCGATTCACTTGATAATCCCTTTAACACCGTTGATTGTGACAACGCGCAACGGCGGATCAAAGTTGGGAAATATCCGTATGATATTCTTGAGAAAGATTGTATCGTACTCCCTTATAATCGCAAAATCTCGTTGCAATTATGCTAAATAGTCTCGGATGAATTCGTGTTGAAGTGATTCACGTTACTAGTGAAAAGTATGGTCTTTGTTGAAGCATTACGTAGCAGATCCGTATGAAACCTCCTAAAATGAATGAATGGCTTTAGAAAGGTCCCTTTTATAGTGGTGTGGGCCCCACTTAATAATGCTTACCTTAGCCATCCAATTTTCTTAAAATGCCATCTAGCAATGTGACCAAATAGTCACTTAAATCAATAATCTTGGTCTTCCACATTTGGGAGGCTTTATTAAGTCTTATCCAAAATCTTAATTACTCACTAATTCATTATTTAACTAATCAATCTCCTATTAACCAATAATCAACCAATTACCCACATAATTAAAAATTATCTCAAATTACTTAAAATACCATATACTTTTAACACACTATATACACCTTATAATCACGGTCCTGTGGTACCTTGTATGGCACTAGTCCATAAATACCGGGTATTATAGCTTGGACCGTATTTTATCTCAAATTGCCAAACTTTGACTAAACTCATCTTCTTCGATTTTCTTACCCTCTCACATTCACGAATTTACACATCACTTGTTTGAAATAACGTAATACTTACAATCCCAAAATAATCTCATTCCCGAACTTATGTCGCTTAACTTACGACGAAATTTTAACGTACGGATGGAACATCTCATTTACGAGCTTATATCAATTTACTTATGGCGTACTTTTACGTACGAAAATATGGGGTGTAATAATATTCCCCACTTTGGGACATTCGTCCTCGAATGTTGACTGATTCACTTATCGTTTTCATAACCCATAGATCTTGCGAATACTTTTTACCCTTCTTGCCATTTAGGCAACTGTTCTTTGAATAAATCCAAAGGTCAGGGCATTCTCCCTTTTAGGCCTCTTTCTCATACCACGGTCTGTGGCCAAAATTCTTCCAATCTCGTAACTGTTACTATCTTCTTTCATGCAGCCTTTACGACTCTGACTTTTTAAGCGCGCCTATGCGACTTTTCTCTCCTTTTTCCTCCAAATTTTAGCCAATCTCTAGGCATCACTTTGTAAGCATATACAGAGCTTGAAAAGATGCCTCTTTGGGAATTTATAAGTACAGTGAAGTTTTTCGCTCGATACTTTGTTGAACTTACGAATACTGTTATATCTTATTTCATAGACCTGGTTTTTCATCGGTATGACTTTACTGCATCTAGATATGTTATTCTATACCATAACTATTACCTCGATTTATCATCACTAAGGTCTGCTATCAAACTCCAGGTTACTTTTGTTGCTTGTCCCATATGCATAAATCTAAGTCTTTTAATGCTTCTTCACTACTGTTCATCTCAAGGATGACGACCTAATCTCATCTCATACTTGTGACTTTTGCCCTCCACTGTTGATTCACCTTAATGTTGATCTATCATCTACAACTGATGACTTGATCTCTTATGTAACACTGCCGCTAGGGCTCACGTCTCATCAGGGACATCTGGAGTAATTAGATTGATCCACCTAAGGGCGATACTATACTTCCATAACTGTATTTTATAGCATCCCAATATGACTCACCTTACATGGGTATTTTACTCCTGTATAATTCATGAAATCCTCTTCACGTCATTAATCAATCGAAGGCCAAACGTCATCCTTTATCTATCACAATCACACCCTCATTCCACTCTAGATATTATTAGTCTTTAGATTTCTTTGAGTTCATTCAGACTATGTTGAACTTTCTATAATTTAGAGAAACTATTAGCTCTCTTGTTTTTATGGGCTTAATCTCGAGGACTTATCCATTCTTGTTACCTTCTTACTCGCCCTTTCTCATCCTTACTCCTGTCACAAAACCTCGTTGCTTTACTATACTTTAGCTTGCTACCTCTACGTATCTATTTATACTATTCACAACCTTCCTTTAACTTATTTGCACCATAGATTCCCTTATGTTATTCTAGAACATCAAGCGAGACATCACATCGTCTCTAACTCTTCTTTACTCTCTTGGCTAGATCTCTTGGTATCTAGAAACTATAGGCTGGAAGATATGCTACTGACGACACCGCTATCATTCTTGGATATTGAATCCCCGCACTTCTAGCCTTATATCCGAAGTATGGACTATTCTCAACCTTCTGCTTTTGAGTATCTCGTACGTTGTTCACCTTTACCTTAATTACCTTAAAGCCTCACATCACATCTTCTATCTCTTTCATGACCTCCCCTCCACATAGGTATAATTCACATCCACGTCTTAAACTTCTATTATAATACATGCACCTCTTTACACAATCTCGTGAGAGCTTCATACTAACTTCTTATGAGGTTGGGACACTTCTAACTGGCTTTATCGTAGATCCGTTATAGAATATGGCTACTGCACTATCTCTCTTGTACCTCTGATATTAAGAGTGATTCTGCAATGTTCTCAATTATGATATCTATAATTTTCTGGGTCCAATAAGCAGACTCCTAATTTACTTAGTTGATGTAACTCTTTAGTTTTCTCTTCCTTCTGATTAGCCTTTATGTAGGCTTAAGCTATCTTCCGATCTGTGGCTCATGGCATTTAGTTATTACTTTAGCCTTTTATGGACACTATGGAAAACCATGATACAATCTTCTAATGATTCCATCCTTTTTCTATGACCTGGACCCAATTCCTTCTTTTAACTTATACCGGAATCTTCTACGGCTGATCATTAATTGAATAATTCCTTTCGTTCCATTTCAGCTTTCTTCAAACGTAAGCAATTTCTTTTCCTGGTCTTTTTGCCCCCTTGTTGCGTGCATACTTAGCTTATCTAAGTTCTCACGCATGCCGAAATTTTTGTGCAACTCATATGGTCTTGAATATTACTTTTGGTTTCACTCCCTGCTCATTAGCCATGGTAGGTGTCACTTTCTTTTGTAGTGCATACAATTTTGTAGTGGGACTGTTGTTACAAAACCATTTCCTCTTCTTGACGTCATGTTTGCATAATGCTCTGGTATCGTAGCATATCTGTAGGCTTTGAATAAGTGCAATCTCATCCCTTTTTCATTTTATCGCATCCTTTCTTTACCATTCCATAATTACTAGAATCACTTAATTCCAACTTAATGCCACATCACTTCATATTCCCCCCCCCCCTAGAGAAGTACTAATATTTAGCACTATGACAATCTACCTATAGATGCTTTACCTCTTCATCATTGGCGTCTTCTCACACTACCGATGACCCTTACTCGCCTTGCGGTAATCCTTCTGTACTAAGGATAAGGAAATTCCTTACTCGCGTGGGTGGCACTTAGTGTAACTGGCACACATAGTCCCTTAAGCTTAACTTTGCTCACATTGCTTGCTTTAGGAAAGCGTCTTCCTGAATAACCACTCTCTGAAGTTCTCATGAATCTTCTTCTGTTGTCCATTCTATTATCGCCGGAACAAAATCTGAAACTCTCATGATGTCGACTATTATCCAATCACTCAGTCTCTAATTCACGTTTAGTTTATCTTGTTCACCAGCCCATACTGACTTCTATTATTCTGGGGTCTAACTTTTCCTTCCGGTAGTTGCGTTGGAGTCACGAACTTATTTCTCGAAGTGAGGATATGACTTTATGGCCTATACTCTTTTGTTGTCTCAAGGCCTGTCACTTCTCGTCTTTTCCTTCTTTTGACCTACCGTTGTCATCCATGTATCACATCTTACTCTTAATGCTTCATTAGCTCTCTTCTTATTTCCTGCTAACATTTATGTCACTTTATCTGAAAACTTCAACAAGATATTCTTTTGCTTTTACCTCTTTTTTGCTCTATCCACTGGCTCTTCGGGTTGTCTAATATTATCTCTCTACTAAGGACGGGAGCCATACTAAGATAATATTTATCTCTTCCAGGCTTCCAGTGCCCATCTTTGTGGTACTTATATCTAGTTATACTATTTTAGAGTGCACCATCTGGGTGTCTCATAAGGAGATCTATTAGCACATTTGTAATATCCTTCAGAAAGGTAAACTAACACAAACAATGCATCCACCTTTTTGGGTCACTCTAACCCCAGCAGGATCCTGATATCTCGTCCTTCTCTTGAACCATATCTGTTAGATCCCATAGGGCATAACTAAGATCGACGTATCCAATTGTACATAACTCTGTTACTGTTGAATATAACTCAAAAGGCTTATATTCCTCTGCCTGAATTGTAAATACTGTTAACCTTCATTAACTGGGCGCCTCGTACCCTTCTTCATCTTGCTTCTTTTGCTTGTTGAAACTTGTATTTATCTTCTGAATCTCCCGTTGTCTTTCACCATAAAGGTGGATAGGTATTCTTGCCTCAAGGCTCCTTATCAAGAGACTTACACATCTTAGTACATACATGATCTACTAAAGACCTTATATTTACTTATCATAAGCATCATGTAAAATCGAGTACCTCTAACTCAACTCTTCCATAGTCACATTCAATTTCTTACCAACTATCTTTCTGGATGTAGGTATCGTCTTATTACGAATAAAATAGAAGTTAGGAATTTGAATTCTTACAATTAAGCTCTACCACACGATCTAGAATAAGAAGAAAGAGTGACAGTCCTAAATACCATGTAGCCTCCTGCTTATAACCGTGGTGCACAACACACCCATAATCGAGTACCAACGTAGCGTATCTTTCTTATTACATCATTATATACGCGTGACATATGGGCCTAATAGGCCAACATGATCATTAATAAACTCAAAACATAGGCGGACAAGGCCGTACAATCTTTCATATACATGACATTTGTCTACAATCCTCTAAGGATACATAATTTTCATAAAGGTCGGGACAGAGCCCCGCCATACCAAACAATACACATATAAATCATACTGACCAAACAGGCAACTCCGGAGCAAATGGAGTGCACCGACATCTTCCACTAAGCTGATCGCCTACTTAGAGGACTCTCGACCTGTCTATCGAGACCTGCGGGCATGAAACGCAGCGTCCCCAGGCAAAAGGGACGCCAGTACAAATAATGTACTGAGTATGTAAGGAATGAAAACCAGTAAATAATAGACATGAGAGAAACATAGAGTAAAAGTATTACGCCCCAAACCTGGGGAGGCGTGGCTGGCACCCGGTGCTGTGCTGGCCCGAGCGAACCACTGTGTAACTCATTTGTTTTTCTTCTGTAACTATCATGGGCCAACATGGCCACAACTCATAATGTATAACTATAAGTAAGCAAATGTTGTACCAATGAACCATCTTTCTTAAATACCTCAACAAGGAACTAGAAACATACTTAGGCATGCTTGAATATCGCTTTACAGGAATGAATAACGTAGACATCCTTAACTGCTAAGAGTAGAAACACTTATGAAATAGCATTACGTTTACGTATCGTTACTTGGATCATGCCAAAAGAAAGAAGGATTATCCTTAACATACCTGATGCACGAAGCATCCCGCCTTTGTAGATGAAGAAATTGGCTTTATAATCAATTACAGCATATTGTTGTTCAAGTCATCACGAAGAACAATTAATAAAGTTTGATGTATGTGCTAATTACTGGCATCGATCTAAGAAAAGCAAAAGATGAAAGCAAATCTCGGTTCAAGAGGTACAGTTGCTTAAAACTTGCTCAAAGGATCTTGCTGAACTATGAAGTTTAACACTACGCTTTGATTAACAACGAATAAAAGCTAGCTAGCTATTGCCTATTATTTAAGGCTTTACCCTTTAACTGAACATTCTCTTTTGCTTGGCAGTATCCAGGTTGAGTAGTCCTCTATTTTAATATTGTGGAGAATGGGGATTAGAGTACCAAACCCATTCAAAGGTGCCATCTTGCAATTTAATTCAAGAGTCACTAAGGGTCCATGTGTTGCTGCCACGTGGGAAAATTTAGACTTATCCAAAATATTTTAGATAATTATCAATTATCCGCATAATTAAGAATTATCTCAAATTACTTAAAATACTACCTACTTTTAACACACTTTATATATACCCTACTATCGTGGTCATGTGGTACCATATAAAATCAATACATACACTATTATTTTATTAAAACATCCATGTAACAATACATATGTTTTCTCAATTTCTAATTTTCCTAATCTCATATAAAGAGTAAAAAATTTCGTACGCTTAATTCTTAAAATAGTAAAAAGATAACCTTCTCTTCTTCTGCGAAAATAATTTCTATTTTTATAATAAAGAAAATCTCATAAACTTTCTTATATTATGAGTATAATTTGCCATATCCGAAAATATTAATAATGTTAACTATCCAAAATTATACTTATAAAACTTTTACTAAAATACTTCACTTAAAAGAAAATACCACACTAACATAATATCTAATGGTATCAAAGTTTTTAAACTTTCGGGGTCTTATAATAACATAGTCACAAATCCTCTAAAATCTCATAAATAGTCTTAATCCCTTCAAGCTCATATGGATTACTACGACTTATCCTAATATTAAAGTACGAGGTGTAACAAAAAGACTCGACATGTACGTCTGCATAGCTCTGTGAATCATTTCATTTTTATAATATCATGCATATGCGTATAAATGTCATACCATGCATAGGTATATGTGTTCATAACATCATCAAGCCTCTAAGGGCGGCATCCCATCATATCATTTCGGCCATTGTGGGCAAAATTATTAACATATACCAGTTGATCAGGTGGTGGTGCGTATATAACGCCATAACCTTTTCCCATATCCCATATACATATAATATACGCCATCTGGTCATAGGTCAATGTATATGTATAAATGCATGAAATGCATAAGAAATACGTTAATAAGATTTTCTCAAAATGTCATAAAATTAATATTCCTATGGGATAAATTTTATCAAATACGTATTGTTTTAGACCCATGAACAGAAGATATAATAATAATTCACATGGAGAATCAAGAATATAGACGCCCCTAATATTTCTATGAATAGAGTCATTTGCTCGTTTCGTTCGTGTCGTATAGGTCATGCCAAAAGAAAGAAGGGATAGCCTTAACATACATGAACCGATTCTCTTGACAATCCCTTTATTGATTGCGACAACGTGTAACGGCAGATCGAAGTTGGGAAATATCCGTATGATATTCTTGAGAACGATTGTACCGTATCCCCTTATAATCGCAAAATCTCGTTACAATTATGCTAAATAGTCTCGGATGAATTCTTGTTGAAGTGATTCACGTTACTAGTGAAAAGTATTGTCTCTGTAGAAGCATTACATAGCGGATCCGTATGAAACCTCCTAAAATAATGAATGGCTTTAGAAAGGTCCCTTTTATAGTGGTGTGGGCCCCACTTAATAATGCTTACCTTAGCCACCCAATATTCTTAAAATGCCATCTAGCAATGTGACCAAATAGTCACTTAAATCAATAATCTTGGGCTGCCACGTTTGGGAGGCTTTATTAAGTCTTATCCAAAATCTTAATTACTCACTAATTTATTATTTAACTAATTAATCTCCCATTAACCAATAATCAACCAATTACCCACATAATTAGGAATTATCTCAAATTATTTAAAATACCACATACTTTTAACACATTTTATACACCTTATAATCACGGTCTTGTGGTACCTTGTATGGAACTAGTCCATAAATACCGGATATTATAGCTTGGACCGTATTTTATCTCAAATTTCCAAACTTCGACGAAACTCATCTTTTTTGATTTTCTTACCCTCTTACCTTCACGAATTTACTTATCACTTATTTGAAATAACGTAATACTTACAATCCCAAAATAATCTCATTCCCGAACTTATGTCGCTTAACTTACGACGAAATTTTAACGTACGGATGTAACATCGCATTTTCGAGCTTATATCAATTTACATATGGCGTACTGTTACGTACGAAAATATGGGGTGTTACACCACCTGTCATACTAATGTCGTAAAGTGAATCAAGGATCCGCAAATGAGTACACAAAGCCTCTTACACATGATATTGACCTCAGGTGACGCTGAAGAGAGTACCAGCTTACTCTAAACATCTGAATTCTTTCATGTTCATCCGAGCTCGTGACATCCTTGTCGACACTAAACTGCAACCTTGATCCTCAACTTCAAATTCCCAAGCCGCTCACTGCACCTAACATGCCAATACGTGAAAGTACGAATTTCATCATAACTCCTAAACCACTAGTAGGATACACACTTTATCATATAGGAAACTTTCACTTTACTCATTTCAGGAGAACCATAGCAACACGCGACCGAATTCACATAACCGCAGAAATTACAATCTTCTAATAGTGGTCTAAACCACCATAACTCTTCCGGGATCCATCTACACATAACAGGCCATAATACTCTAATGCCTTCAAATAAAATCAATTACGGCGGTCGTCAAGCCTCGCACGTACCGCCACAAATCACGTGCATAACTTAACACACTGAAGGAACTGATTGTTGCCACCACCATGCCAATTCAACCATTGCTAACCGATCCGACTTCTCTTAATTTACTCTGGACTTGCCTTAGGAATAATAGTAGCTCCATTTCAAAAATAACAAACCCAAATCCGAACTCATCCGGAGTGACCTCATTTCTCGAGACCACGTTGTCTCAAAACCCACGAACCATCTCATACCCTCCTTGTGCGCATATTCACATCTTCAACTGATATACTCATTCTGATAATTTTTCTATGAATCGGAAGTTATTTCCTCCCATTCCTCCCAATGCTGCACCGCAGACCAATAATAACATAGAACACTCCAAGCCCCTTTCATAATCTACTGCAAAAGCTCAATACTTTACCATACCAAGGACTCGAAATCCTTATGCATCGCACGTTAATTTTAATTTTTTTTTTGAACCCACTAGGACTGTTGTTGAGAGTCACCCACTCTGACTTGTTCCCAAATATGATCAAACTCGAAGGCTCTGGTAGCACATGAACACCCTCTCAAAGAAGCACCCGGCTGAATCACCTTTCTTGTACATCACATCTACACGAAGCATAAATCCTAAGTCTTCCCAAAGACTGAACATGAATCGATAAGGCCAATTATAGCATGCATTCCTCAAATCCTTTGCTCAAATCACCACTGATGTTAGCATTCCTCAAATACTTTGCTCAAATCACCACTGATGTTCCCTTTCCTTAGTCATAGTATCCCACCAATATGCCGATAACTAGAAACCTTACAAGTAGACAACCATGCAATCCAATCATAGGCGGCGGGGCTCTCCCACTTAGCTTGAAGCTACCATTACATAACCCTGGAACCTACCAAGATTCCTTCTTCCTCACTTACATGACCTCATGCAATCGACCCGCCAAATTCCTCAAAATCTTCCTGTTAACCATTTCATGAACACTCTGAATCCCTAGCCACATTCACATGTTCCACCTCTTACCAGGTAGCCAGTAAATTTCTTAGCAGAAGCTTCGTCAACACCATGCAACAGTTAACCTGCTCACCGAAAATAACCCACTTGTTGAAATTCCATGCTGACATCTTCCAACAACGCTGCACTGAGTACAATTACCATGAAACCAATAAAACATCCTGAGCCGGCTCATTCACCAGTTGTACAAGTCCGTTCACTCCTCATGGACAGCAACTAATGGTGTGACAATACATTCCAATCCAAAGTCATGTTGTGTCCTTCTTCATATCAGGCAACTCCTTTCCGTCGTATCCAACCTTTCTCTGTATAGCAGCCAATATTCCAAATTAAGTTTGTAGACTTAGTCATTGTCCACCATGAGTTCCAAATCACTCTAAACTTTCCTCAACGCGTGTAGCTATCCTACCATAGAACCCATATGCTACCCGGCCACTCTCCCACTTTGGTCAGACCCTCTCCTTTAAGAAACTACTCAACTTTTGTTTTCTTACACTTGGCCTTCTAGAAGTTTCACCACCGCAAGACATCTCCCACATGTCCTTCCTCATCCTTCGCTGCCCAGTTGTTGCCTTAAATAAAAATTCATCTCTATAGCACATGAACCAACAGATCGCCGCTAACTCTAAATCTCCTCGAAGATCATCTTCCTTGAGACATCAACATTAGGATCACCGATTCGATTCTGAACCACAACAAATTGCGACCTCTAACAGCCGCTTCCCCAGCATCATTCACAATACTCAGCCACAAATGCGATTTTGAAGAAGGCCATAACACCGGCGAACTTAACACATTCAATCAAGGACGACGACACCACACCAGGGATGAAGATTCCACCATACTCGAAAATACCAAATCTCTGCCCAGTTCGTGGGTTTTGAGACCACGTTGTATCAAAACCCACGAACCATCTCATACCGTCCTTGTGCGCATATTCACATCTTCAACTAGTATACCCATTATGATAATCTTTCTATGAATTAGAAGTTATTTCCTGCCATTCCTCCCAATGATGCACGACAGACCAATAATAACATAGAACACTCCAAGCCTCATTCATAATCCACTGCAAAAGCTCGATACTTAACTATACCACAGACTCGAAATCCTTAGGCACCGCACTTTAATTTTAATTTTTTTTTTGAACCCACTAGGACCGTTGTCGAGAGTCACCCACTCTGACTTGTTCCCAAATATGATCAAACTCTAAAGATCTGGTAGCACATGAACGCCCTCTCAAAGAAGCACCCGGTTGAATCACCTTTCTTGTACATCACATCTACACGAAGCATATATCCTAAGTCTTCCCAAGGCCTGAACATGAATCGATAAGGCCTATTATAGCACGCATTCCTCAAATCCTTTGCTCAAATCACCACTGATGTTCTCTTTCCTTAGTCGTAATAACCCA
>AWOL01S0070801.1:0-11484 GCA_000715115.1 Nicotiana otophora | reverse complement strand
GGTTCATGAGGACAATGATAATATAGCACTACTCTTATTGGCTTTGCCTTAGTGGCTCCGTCTAACCAGCCGTGAACCTTAGCCCGATGAATGAATTGAAAAGGGCATCTTCTTTCACAGTTAGAACTGCTAGACACATGGGCTCAATGAGAGTATGTATTATATTAAGACAGACCCCTTGCTTGAGTAAAAGGTTTAACCTTCCATACAGTTATCAAAATATATAAAAAATTCAAGTATATTTCGATTCTTATATCCTTACTGATTGTGCGGATTACCGCCAGTTTTTAAACATAAGGATGCTAGATTAAGAACTCTCGACCGTGTTAAAATAGAGATCTTTAACTGGTGGACATATAATAGTCAGCAGAAGTGTGAAATAATTCCAGTTCCCGATCAATCGGAGATCTCTCTCTGTTTTAGCTCAGTTGAGAAGGTTGTGCGGATTACCGCCTGCCACTTGATCCTGTTAATATGAGGAGAAACTAGTATGAAAAATACTAGATTAGAAGAGGTAGATATACCTCAAAATCTTGATTTGTTGAACAAATGGACAATTCCTAAAGTCCCTATTAGAACAATCTATGATTACGGATGGTTTGATAAACTTTCTTCAAAACAGTTAGTTAAAACTACTGAGCAATCTTTAGCTTTAAATTCGTCTGAACAAACTATTCGTTTGTTAAACAAGCATGATTTAGATTTATATAAAAATCAGTATAATTATCTGCATGTTGGAATGGTTTTAAACTTCGCATTTGCCCTTAATGACATGCTTTATTATCGTAGAAATGTCTTGCCATATTTAAGACCACAAGTTCTAAAATTACTTATGATATGTGCCACAAGTCTTTCTTTTTTTCTTAAATTCCATGCCATGTCAAATACCACTATGGAAAATGAAATAGGTGAATATATTCTATGTGATAGTTCAATGGTTAGAAATTTTACCACCCACCTAGTCCTGGTTATAGGGCAACAAAAAAGTTGACAATTTCTCGAGTCTCTTTTAATATGAAGTAGACAAAAGAAGATCAAAGTTCTAAAATGAGAGGAATGTAGGATATGAATGGTTGTGAGTGCTCTGTGCAGGCTAAAATGGCAGGAGAACCAGTTAATGTGAATGAATTTCAAGAGCTTGCTAGGCAAGTCCTTCCGAAGATGTACTATGACTACTATACTGGAGGAGCTGAGGACCAGCAAACCCTAAAAGAAAATGTAGAAGCATTTCGTAGAATCACGTAAGTTTGTAATTTCTTGCTCTATAGTTGTTAACAGACAGAGATATCTATCACTAACTTTTCAGAAACTCAGTATTCGACCTAGAATACTTGTTGATGTGAGCAGGATAGACATGTCAACGGCTATACTCGGTTACAAGACATCCGCTCCTATTATGATTGCCCCAACTGCCATGCATAAATTGGCACATCCTGAAGGTTTGTATTAAGATCAATTATCATCCTAGTCGCTTAGCTGAACACAATATGTAGCTCTGATTCCAGAAAGCCGTTAAACTAATGCCAGGAGAAGTTGCAACAGCTAAAGCCGCCGCAGCATCTGATGTTATTATGGTAGTAATATTTTTCTAAACCAGATCAATTTCCAATTCTTGTATGTGGATAGTACTGAATTCTCTTGGTTATAGGGACTGTCATATATGTCAACCTGCACAGTGGAGGAGGTTGCATCTAGCTGCGATGCTGTTCGCTTCTTCCAAATATATGTAATTTTATTCTTCCTAACAATCAAGATCTCCGTGTATCTTCACTGTTTTTTGTGTGTTTTGAAGCAGAAGGTTCTTTTGTCTATAGGTTTACAAAAGGAGGGATATAACAGCACTTATGGTACAAAGAGCTGAGAGGAATGGGTTTAAGGCTATTATTCTTACTGCGGATACCCCTAGGCTTGGTAGAAGGGAGGCAGATATAAAGAATAAGTAAGCTATATATCATTTTGCTAGAGTTCAAGTCTAGCAAAAAACCCTTTCGTCGTTCTTCTTCAACCATATCTGGAAAGAAATCAGTTTCATCATTCAGTACTTTAAGAAAATTAAAGAATTCCTATAGTTTTGGTAATCATGTGTTGATCTAGAAAGAGAGGAGTTATAATTGCAGGATGGTTGCACCTCAGTTGAAGAACTTCGAAGGTCTTATATCTACTGAATATGTTAATGTAAGTAAAACCATAAATTCTGGTTTATAGACAAATCACCTGTTAAACTGAAAGAGACAAATTGTGAAACTCTTTTAAGAAACAAAATTTATTTTCTAGGACTAAAATGTCTCTTATTGGCTGCTTATTCCTACTAAATCTGGTGTTCTTTCTGAATGACTCATTCCTTTCTCCTTCTATTTGTTGGGAGTTGGGGATGTTGACGTTAGGGATTAGCTTCAACATTCCCTATGCCAGAATTACATACTATTACTCTTAAAAAGAAAGTTCCTTGAGTACCAAACACAAGGTCCTGTTTTGTGCATGTAATGCCAAACTGAAATGGTCAATTTTGGCTAAAAAGTAAAAACTATAAAGTTAATTCTGTTCCCAAGTAGTGTAGAGCCTAAGTTTCCATTAAAGGGGTTCCTGCTTTGACTTGCCAATTAGCTGATCAATACTAGTTGTTAGACGCACTGGTCTGCTACTTCAGTTTGTTGAGCATTGACTTGCCAATTAGCTGATCACTACTAGTTGTTAGACGCACTGATCTGCTACTTCAGTTTGTTGAATATAGTGTACAATAGCAATGCTTCTGTACTCATCTGTGTGCTACTGGTTTATATGGGTTCATGTTCTCGTTCATTGGTTTGATATGCAGAAATTCCGTTAGTCATCATATATCTATCTTGAAAATGGTGTGGATTTTGCTTACATCTACTAACAAAACTCTGCAGGACAACGGCTCAAATATTGAAGCCTTAGCTGCTGGAACTTTTGATGCTTCGTTGTGTTGGAAGGTACGGAATTTTAAGTTTATTCTTTTGTTCCTTATTACCACATGATATACCTCAAGGATGACTTAAACTCTTGGGCCTAGAACAAACATTTTGGTTGAGGATGTCAATGTATGTTAAAGCAAGTAAAATTGCTGAGCTACAAAAGTACATTATAGAAGGATCGTGTCATTTGTTACTAAATACAAATGTGATTAACTGTATTCCCTTTTGATCCGTTTATGCTCCAAATCTTTTGCAGGATATAGCGTGGTTGAAATCAATTACCAAGTTGCCAATTCTGATTAAGGGCGTTCTGACTTCTGAAGATGGTACTTATCACTGAATCCTAGATAGCTCCATAGTTTAGGTTTCTTCACTGATTATGTCTATAAGAACATGGGCAAAGCAAAAGATTGGTGTTTGTCAATCATACATGAGAACTTTAGAAGGGAACTGGTTAAGATAAGATGCAAAAATCTGATAGGAAGTGCAGTCAAGTAAACAGGGAAGAAAACAATAGATGTACAAACATCATGAAGAACTTAGGAAATATTGTTGCAAATCTTTCAAGGCGAAATTTTCAGAATGAAATGATAGTAAAATTCAGATAGCTGACTCCGACTTACTTTGGGATTGAACTGTTGTTGTTGTAAGGTCTCACTATTTGACTATTTCTGCTAAAGACATGGAATACACTACTTTTTGCAGCAATAAAAGCAGTTGAAGTAGGAGTTGCTGGAATTATTGTCTCTAACCATGGAGCTCGGCAACTAGATTATGCTCCAGCTACTATTTCTGTTCTTGAAGAGGTTATTCCCTATCTTCCTGGTATATTTGATGTTATCTTTTACTGAATGTTGGTAAGTTCACTGGATTAGATTTTTAGACTTTTAACGAGGCACATTGAATAAAATATATTAGGCCATTGCGAACAATTTAAGCACATAATTTTCAGTATAGAACATTCAATGTAAAATGGATTATCATGCAGAGGCGGAGCTAGGATTAGAAACTTATGGGTTCGAGATTCTAGTTCTTTTGAGTTACTGGATTCTAAATAATAATTTATATATATTCAATGAATTTCTTAAGACAAATATAGGAATCGAACCAAAGTATGTGAGTTTGGACGAACGCGTAATCAACACACTGGCTCCGCCCCTGTTATCATGGGCTTTTCAGTAAAATAAAAAGGAAGGAAGCTTCGTGATCTTGCTTAGTAAAAGGTATACCAGAGATATAACGTGCTTTGGAGGAATAATAAAAGTTTTATGCCTGTCAAATGTAGAGCAAGGACTCTTGGACATGGTTGAATGCGGCTGCCTGTCGTGTTTGAGTTCCACAGCATGATATTGGGTCCTTATATCAAGCTAGTCATGCGAGAGTCATCTATGTTATCTGAATTAATAAAATGGCCTATTTTGGATGGAGGGATTTGGTCCTATTTGCTTCAAATTCACAAGTCTAATCATTTGCATTTGTTTGGATATCTAAGAAAATTTGGATTTGAAACACAATGTGAATCACATAATTGTTCTTAATCTCCAATGGTTTCAGGTGGTCCATGCTGTTCAAGATAAAGTTCCAGTTTTCTTTGATGGAGGAGTGAGGCGAGGAACAGACATATTCAAGGCCTTAGCACTAGGCGCAAAAGCTGTTCTGGTAAACTTATTTGAAAGTTCTTACCTCAATATTTCCAGTTTGTTAAGCTTTAGATTTTCCCTTCCCTGTAATCCAAAACAATATACCTGCAGATTGGTCGAGCGGTTGTGAATGGCCTGGCTGCAAAGGGGGAGCATGGGGTAAAGCAAGTTGTTGAAATGCTCAAGAATGAACTTGAGTTGACAATGGCCCTTTCTGGCTGCTGTACTATCAACGACATTACCACAAGCTACGTGAAAACAGATAAAGAAATATACTGTAGGATGTAGTTTCTATCCTCACAACATAGGGGTAAGGTCTGCGTACACACTACCTCCCCAAACCCCACGGCGTGGGATAATACTGGGTATGTTGTTGTACTGTAGGATGTAGTTTCGTTGTGGAAGCAGCCAAGTATATCCCTTAAATACAGAGCATAGCTCCAACTCTACAATTGTTTCACATTATGTGAAATTTTAATGAAGCTGGTGGATGATTTCTGCTTTCCCTTAAATCCTTAATCCATAAAATTGGCAAGTTAAATAAATCTTGTTCTTATATGGACAAATATAACTCAGACTGGCTGGACAAGCAACTCCAGGGGATTTAAAAAATGTTTCAGCATACAGGAAATATGTTTGAAGATCGGTCTCGAGTCACGAGCAATCCGTCATTTCTCTATACCAGCTTAGATACAGCTAGTTTTCTAAATACTGTAAATGTGTATTCAGACTTTATGCCTTGCTGCTAGTGCTGGACAATATGTTGTGAAGACAACTTCAGAAAGAATGAAGGTGATGCGGTTGGGGTATTATCACTTTTAGCCGACGCCGGAAACTATTTACATCTGGTAGCCGAAAAAGTGTATAAAACTTGTATAATTTTTGTATATAACATACATAATGNCTTAATCTCCAATGGTTTCAGGTGGTCCATGCTGTTCAAGATAAAGTTCCAGTTTTCTTTGATGGAGGAGTGAGGCGAGGAACAGACATATTCAAGGCCTTAGCACTAGGCGCAAAAGCTGTTCTGGTAAACTTATTTGAAAGTTCTTACCTCAATATTTCCAGTTTGTTAAGCTTTAGATTTTCCCTTCCCTGTAATCCAAAACAATATACCTGCAGATTGGTCGAGCGGTTGTGAATGGCCTGGCTGCAAAGGGGGAGCATGGGGTAAAGCAAGTTGTTGAAATGCTCAAGAATGAACTTGAGTTGACAATGGCCCTTTCTGGCTGCTGTACTATCAACGACATTACCACAAGCTACGTGAAAACAGATAAAGAAATATACTGTAGGATGTAGTTTCTATCCTCGCAACATAGGGGTAAGATATGCGTACACACTACCTCCCCAAACCCCACGGCGTGGGATAATACTGGGTATGTTGTTGTATTGTAGGATGTAGTTTCGTTGTGGAAGCAGCCAAGTATATCCCTTAAATACAGAGCATAGCTCCAACTCTACAATTGTTTCACATTATGTGAAATTTTAATGAAGCTGGTGGATGATTTCTGCTTTCCCTTAAATCCTTAATCCATAAATTGGCAAGTTAAATAAATCTTGTTCTTATATGGACAAATATAACTCAGACTGGCTGGACAAGCAACTCCAGGGTATTTAAAAAATGTTTCAGCATACAGGAAATATGTTTGAAGATCGGTCTCGAGTCACGAGCAATCCGTCATTTCTCTATACCAGCTTAGACACAGCTAGTTTTCTAAATACTGTAAATGTGTACTCAGACTTTATGCCTTGCTGCTAGTGCTGGACAATATGTTGTAAAGACAACTTCAGAAAGAATGAAGGTGATGCGGTTGGGGTATTATCACTTTTAGCCGACGCCGGAAACTATTTACATCCGGTAGCCGAAAAAGTGTATAATTTTTGTATATAACATACATAATGTATATATATATATACAAAAAATATTTTAGATATTTTTCGGCTATTATTTTTACAGCGACTATACAGTGTCATTTTTTTCGATGCGGTTCATAGCATTTGTTACCATACTACAGCCTCTCAGCTTCAAAGCTTTCAAACTGAATAGGACAAGAGAGTTAAAGAACGATAGCTCCCGTGTTTGGCTAAAACACTACGTCTTCAACATTGAAAAGTATGAGTGCTCAGATCTACGTCTTCAACACCATTGTAGCCTTCTCACCTGAATGTTAAGTTTTAGTTCAACTCCGTGGGTTTTCCAAGTCCAATCTGAGTACTCACGCCTACAGACTCTGATAAAGCTCCGATCAAGAAGAAAGAAAATTGTATACCACACCTTCCCTCATGAGAGAACCGAGCAAGGTACTCAACCTTAGGAAAGGGTCTTTAATGTGAATTGCGAACAACACACAAGAGTTAGGCGCCTACAGACTTTGATAAAGCTCCGACCAAGAAGAAAGAAAATTGTATACCACACATTCCCTCATGGGAGAACCGAGCAAGGTACTCAACCTTAGGAATCGCGAAAAACACACAAGGGTTGGTATTGATTGAAACATAATCTGAATAGGAGAACAAGTCTAGAATTGTGGTATGAAAAATCAGCCTTCCCAATGATATGTTACTTCCTCCATCCCAATTTATGTGGCACTATTTGCCTCGACATGGAGTTTTAGAAAGAAAGGCAAGACTTCTAAAATTGTGATTTAAAATAAACCTCAAACATTTGTGTGTTTATTTGTGTGGTTAAAGATCATCTCATTAAAGTTAACCAAGTTAAAATGAAAAGTTTGAAATTAAACTATTTCTTAGGACAAACTAAAAAGAAAAAGAGTGCCATATAAACTGAAACGGATGGAGTAAGTTAATGCGGGCTGAATCCACACATCATGCATTGCATATCTACTGCGAACCAAAGTGCTGCAGCAAAATAGCGATATTGGATATTCAAGGATAAGAAAAAGCCTCAATTTCCTAATCCCAAGCAATGATGCTGCATTCCTACAAAGGATGGATCAGCCACAGGCTAAAGTTCTTAGCCGAATCCACAAGAGACCTTTTGGCCTCTCTCCCCACAGCTTCACAAATCATGTATAATCAAAGATCATTTTTGCAACTACTTATTATGCAGTATGCTAATAATGATATCACGGCTATAACTAAGAGTTCTCTCTTAAGAGTACTGAAAGTTCAGAGAGATAGAAGGCGTGACCAAACTGTTAAGCAGTAACCATTAAATGGAAAACANATAATGATATCACGGCTATAACTAAGAGTTCTCTCTTAAGAGTACTGAAAGTTCAGAGAGATAGGAGGCGCGACCAAACTGTTAAGGGGTAACCACTAAATGGAAAACAGCGAGTTACCAAGCAGACCTCTAACAGAATCGTAACGAACCCTGTGACTAAAAGAGATTGCTCCAATAGTTGCATCAAAGTTCCAAAAACATGCCATAACACAACTAGAATAATGGTGCAAACGCTGCAGTATACACTCACCCTACTAAATCAAAGACACAAAATGCGCAGCTTATGGGTATTCATACACGTGAGAACCACATTACCAACCCGTAATATTAAAAACAAAGCATAAGAGAACCTAGACTTCGTATGCCAAAAGCCAAATTTCTACACATCACTGATAATACATGAGCTGCTGGGCAGCAACATTCTGGAAACCACCATCATATATAGCCTGGCTTGCTCCAGAGGCACCCATTCCCATTGATGCTTGCTTCAGAGGATGTTGACCTTGGGGTTGCATGAGGGAATGGACACCAGCCATCCTGCTCATAGCTAGCTGCCGTTCATAAGCCAAAAGGTCAGTCGCAGAGAGGCCTAATGGTGCAGCGGCTGGCGGTGGGAGAGGATTCGAGGCTGTTCCAGGTGGAGTTGGTTTGTTACCCCAAGAACACTGGAAATACACACATCATTAAGTCAAGCTCAAAAATTTTGATCAAATAAAATTGGTTAGTAAGATCAGTGTCATCCTATATTTAGCAAAAGAACATATCAGAATCCAATACAGTGACTTGCAAAGCAACTGTAATACTAGAAAAGGTCACCTTCAGGTAGAATGATGTACCTTAATCTGTCTACCACATAGAATTGATTGAGCATTTCCCATTTGAATCGCCAAAGCTGCCTCATCATGGGTGCTGTATCTCACAAAACCAAATCCTTTATCACGTTGAACCCGAACTTCCTCTATCACTCCTGCACCAAGGCCATAAAAGTGGCGATGGAGATCGAGTTGTGTCACCTGAAACAAATGAAAGTAAAAGGGCTAAGTCCTTCCAAAAGCACAAAGGCACTTCAAGACCTGAGCAGGGACTAAGGGCAAAGGCATCCTGTGGTTTACTCCTAAAAGGTCACACTATTATCATTTTCTGACGGGCAGAAAAGTGAGTGAGAATATCTTACCAGAGGAGCAAGATTACCCACATAAACAGTTGTATATTGTGGGTTGTTTTCAGGAGCATCGCCGTTTTCTGGCTCTTTACCCTCTTCTGCAACAGGAAAAAGGCATTCATTAAGAAGGCCAGAATCAATTTCAAGAACTAAACCCTCTGAATCCAGCCATCTTCCAAACAAAACCGGAAACAAGCTATTGGATAATTCTCTCTACCAAATTTAAGGACTTGTCTTTAAGGTTCAGAAAATTGTCCACACCTGATGATCCATGAGTTAATTCCACGATACTTTTGGCGTCTGATCCCTGCTTGTCGTCATTCGCATTGGCACCTTTTGTGGCCCAGTTACAACGTATCTGTCTACTACCAAGCCATTTCCCTTATAGCAACATAAAGATAAAGGGTAAAATAAGACCTTCTAGCTCTCAATTGCTCTGAAATAATCCAACTTGTGCATCAATCAGTAAAAAGGTAACTGAATACAGAGAATTTCTGTGTTAACTTACCAGTTAAATCATTGATTGCACTTTGAGCATCCTGAATAAAAGTAATAAGATTAAATGGGAACAAAGCTGTGCATCACCCGAGAGATAAATTTTGAAACTAAATGCAGATAAAACGATACCTGTTGATTGCGGAATGAAACAAATCCAAAACCCCTAGAACGCCCAGTCGTCTGATCCCACATTACCTTAGCATCACTACCAATAGGAAGGGACAATTAGCCACGATATATACACATTTGAGTACACAATAATTATTTTCTGTTAAGTGTATTTGACACTTTCTAAGTAAATATATATTAACCATGACAGGGAACCTTCTTAGGGAAGCATCCAGGAGGAGGAGATACTTACGAGCAACTAGGGTAAACAGAGAAGCAAGCAAACAACATGGCATCAGTAACTTCTGGGCTCAAATCGCCAACAAATATATTGAAGTGGCCTGCAAAAAGAAGAATATCATACTACACAAATTCACAAACTTCAACACGACATAATGGGCCAAATGCGAAGTCAAGAATTGCACTTGTACAAAAACAGAAACTGAACGCACCTGAAGTATCCTCCCTCTGTCCACTGGCGTAGGCCCAATTAACTTTGATAGGCTGCCCAAACCTAAAAATAAAAAGGTATGAGCCACAGTGAAAAGGAAAGAGGCCTACAGTAAAGCACAAAGCTAACGAGCCTACTCACAGGTGCCTTCCATTGTGAGTAGCTATAGCAAGTTCAGCTGATCCTCGGTCATAGTAATGAACAAAGCCATAAGATGACTGCACGAGACAAAGCTATGTCAATTAGAGAATCATATGAAAAGAAAAATGCCTAGAAAACACAAAGAGAAGAAAAGGAAGCACCTATAGAACATAGTAAACGTAGCCACAGAAAATGTTGGCAAAGTTGCATGAAGAGAAAAGATGTACCTTGTCCTTCCTTACAAGTTTGCACCCTTCAACCGGACCAGTACATGAAAAAAGTTCCTGAAGAAGAGTTTCGCCCACCTGTGGATGAATATTCCCAACATACCTGCATTTTATCAGAAAAGAAGAAACTAGGAAATCATAAAAAAGAAAAAAGAACAAAAGAAGAAAAGAAGAAATAATTGAATCTATAAGGACTTCCTCCAGTAATTAAATCACAACAGTATGCATATTAACTTGCCACCAAATTCTATGTTGCTTGGATACGAGTGTGGGCACCCGACACAGGTGTGGATTTAGAAGTTGGATTCTTCATCACCTCAATCTTATGATTCAGGGACACGGATAGGAATAAGGCTATGGGTGTTAAGACACAACCAATAAATGTATATTACCAGATATATAAGTAGGTATTACAATTAATTGAAGTTATTAAATTAAAGCTAGTATAATTAAATTCTTTGTGAACACTTAATATATTATTCATAAGTTATCTCGTATAATAGCAAAGTGTTCTAGTACTTTATACAAACACAAAATCCAACCAAATACCCGATCAACCTATACTTCTTGGCTACTGGTGTATTCAAAGCACCCAAGTTAGGTTGAAAAAATCCAGTGTGGATCCCACACCCACACCCACACCCAAATCACCAAGAACTTTGAAAGAATCCGAGCGACATAGCTAAATCATGACCGTAATTATGTAAAAATCAAGACAGGCAAATGTAAACGGGAAAGCAATGGCAGAATATAACGGCAAACTGAAGCACATAAAAAACATCAGTTAATAAGAAACGCTTCGCAAGTTCCATGAAGTCTAGCAGAGGAAAACGCAAACAAGATATGATCCAAAAAATAACACTCACACACTGCGGCATGTACTTGGATCAAACCCAGGAGGTAGATTTCCACTTGGTATCTGCAACAAATTACATACAAATAAAATTAGAGTTAAATAAAAAAAATATAAAGCCACGTCAGAAATCCCAGGAACAACATCCAGGAAATACCTAGTAAAAGAAAAGAGAGTAGATAAACATTCCAAGTAAAAGCTGTTGTATCCTTTCGTCAATCTTTATTGACAGTTTCCCTCAAATACCCAGCACTACCCCATCCACTCACCCCCCCCCCCCC
>AWOL01S0070798.1:5370-15410 GCA_000715115.1 Nicotiana otophora | reverse complement strand
GCAGGAGACATTGATCAGTGACAGCGGTACCCCCTCTTCCCAGTTGACTTGGTGAGCCCCACTTCATTTCGGGGTCATGTATCTTTTGTTTCTTGTATATTGTTTTTGAGCTATAGCCGGGGCCTTGTTGTCGGCATTATCATAGTACTCTCCTTCATCTATAGAGGCTCCATAGACATAGTGTGGGTTGTATATTGGTGTTGGGAAGGTCAAACAATGTTATGTTGTGGTTGTATTAATTGTTCCATTTCAGACTGCGAAAAATGTGTGTGAAATTTGAGAATTTAAANCCTACACCCTTTGATATCACATGCATGTAAAATAAACAACTCTCATGCCCAATACATATCTTGTTAATTACCCCTTTCTAGACAAAATTCGAAACTGAGGATTAGGGTGTAGAATCTTACCTCTAGGATGAAGACCTAGTGAGTTTCCCTTCTTAATCTTCCAAAACTTGAGCAAGAATTGAAGAACACCTTCTCACTCTAGGGCACTCTCTCTCACTCTAAAATGTCAGATTATATCTCACAAATGGCCCACAATGTGTATTTAATGAAGTAGCGTCGGGTTTTAAAAACCCAATAATGAAGCTCTGGAATAGGTTCTACAGTCGCATATGCGACCGCATAATGGTTATGCGGACCGCATATCGGTCGCATAATTGGTGTCCAAAATGACCAAAAATCTGCCAGTGTCTGCGGTCACTATGCGGTCTACATAACTATTCTGCGGTTGCATAGTGCACCGCATAATCATTATGCGGTCGCATAGTCGACCGCATAATTGCTTCCAACTGGCCCAATTAACTATCTCACTCTGTGGCCATTATGCGGTCCGCAGAGTGATTCTGCGGTCACATAATGGACCGCAGAAACGCATTTCATTGCCAAACATTTTTTTCCTTTGGTAAGATTCTCAGTAGGTCTTCATCCTAGAGGTCAGATTCTACACCGTAGCACTACATTTCAAAATTTATCTAAAAAGTACGGTGGTATTGGTATTGTGAATAATGGTATTGTGAACGATGATACATCGGTACTAAGGATTTCCAACTTAACAAGATGGAAATTTACTTGAAAATATATGTGGTTCTAACTTGATGTTTTGGTATTGTTCGAGGCTTCCATTGATTTTATGATTGTTCCACCTCGTAATATTATTCATTCTATTGAGAAGGTGTTTAGTTATACATATTAGTGCTATTTGACAGTACTAACATCCCTTTTGCTGGGGGTGCTGCATCTTTAATGGATGCATGCGGTTCCACAGCAGGAGACATTGATCAGTGACAGCGGTACCCCCTCTTCCCAGTTGACTTGGTGAGCCCCACTTCATTTCGGGGTCATGTATCTTTTGTTTCTTGTATATTGTTTTTGAGCTATAGCCGGGGCCTTGTTGTCGGCATTATCATAGTACTCTCCTTCATCTATAGAGGCTCCATAGACATAGTGTGGGTTGTATATTGGTGTTGGGAAGGTCAAACAATGTTATGTTGTGGTTGTATTAATTGTTCCATTTCAGACTGCGAAAAATGTGTGTGAAATTTGAGAATTTAAAATGATTAAACCATTGGTAATGAATTGGTATTGTATACATGATCACCTTATTGGCTAATTAATGAAAATATGTATTATCTCCATTTATGTATGACTTTAGGTAGAAGGAAATCTAACAGGCTTCCACGGCCGGGTACACTCGGTTGAGCGCCGGTCGCGCTCCCCGATTTTGGGGCATGACAAACTTGGTATCAGAGCCTAAGGTTTTAAAGTGTCCTAGGATGTCCCAGAGCCGTGTCTTGTAGAGTCCTTCTTATCGATGTGTTATCGACAATATCTATAATTAGGATGCTACATGGAGATTTAGGAATTATATCCTTCTTTCATGCACTCGATCGTGCGATAAGGATGATTGTAAGATTGTTCCTTCTTCAACTCCTGCTTTGCTCTAAATTTCAGTATATGGCACCTAAGAAGAAGGCAAGAACTGGCCAAAAAGCCAATGTCACCCCAGGAGTGGTAATAGATTATATATTTAATGATGTGGGTGAGCACCCAAGGAGTGAGAATATTCCTCCAGTTACTACGTTGCCTGACTCTACTATAACTTATCAGACCGCACCTTTCCCCTACCTACCGAGGGTGCAACGGTCCCTCCAACTGATATACCAGTTCCACCTCTAGTTCCAGCTTCCAATTATGGTGTTTTTGATGTTAATCATAGGGGAACCATACATATGTTGGCTCAGATTGTGGCTTCCCAGGCCCAGAGACCAAATGTTGCACCCACTTCTTCCAGTCAGCCAGGGGATTCTGCTAGTTCCATGGTGGACATGTTTCACTAGTTGGATCCTCCAGTGTTCACGGGTACTAACCTAGAGGAGGACCCCCAGGACTTCATCGATGAGATGCACAAAACTCTCTGAGTTATGCGTGTTACTGAGACGGAGGCAGTAGAATTGGCTTCTTACCGCCTAAAAGAGGTGGCATATTCTTAGTTTGCACTATGGGAGGAGTCCCGTGAAGAAGGGAGCCCTTCAGCAAAGTGGGGTGAGTTTGCCGATGCCTTCATTGATTATTTCTTGCCTACCGAGACTAAGGCAGCCCATACTGCTGAGTTTGAGAACTTGAGGTAAGGTAGCCTGCGTGAGTGGGATTACCATATGAGATACGCGCACCTATCCAAGTATGCTATTTAAATGTTGCCCACTATGGAGGATAAAGTGCACGGGTTTGTGCAGGGCCTTAGTCCCTTGGTAATTAATGAGGCTGCTACAGCTGCCTTGAATTCTGATATGAACTATGGTAAGATGGTGGCATTTGCTCAAGCCACTGACCCGCAAATTGAAGAACAGAATAGAGGTAGAGGGCAACTTTAGTGGTTTGTCTGGTGGTGGCAGGTCAATATTTAAGGGAGGGTCATCGGGCCATCTCATTCCTTTCCTCAGTCTTTGGCTAGTGCACCACCAGCAGGGCCCAGTCAGCAACAGTAGTGGAGTCGTTTCAGGCCCAATCAGGGTAACAGAGGCTCCAATCAGGAAGGTCATTATAGTGGTAGATTCCAGCAGTAGCGAAGGCCACCATGCACTAGGTGTGGAAAGATGCACCTAGGAATATGCTACATGGACTTACCCATATGATACGGATGTGGTTGAGGGGTCACATGCAGAGGGATTGTCGTTCGTCTCGCGAGGGTGCAGGCAGGGGCCCAGCACAGCCAGCTAGTTCTGCAGCTATGACATCCACAACACCTCCTCCAGCTCGAGGCACTCCAACACCCGCAGGGCGTGGTTTAGCTAGTGGTGGAGCAAAGAGTTTGGGAGCATCCGACCGTTTCTATGCTATGAGGGGTTGTCAGAATTTGGAGGCTTCTCCAGATGTTGTTACAAGTATATTGACTATCCAATCTCATGATGTGTATGCTCTTATTAATCCCGGTTCCACTTTGTCATATGTTACTCCTTATGTTGCTATGGAATCTGGGATAAAACCAAAATGACGTCATGAGCCATTCTTTGTATCTACTCTGGTTGGTGAGTCTATTTTGTCCGTGCGGGTTTATAGGGATTGTGTTATCACGTTGTGTGGTCAGGACACCATGTCCGATCTCATTGAATTGGGTACGGTCGATTTTGATGTAATAATGGGAATAGACTGGCCTTATTCATGTTTTGCCAAGCTTGATTGCCGAACCAGGATCGTTAGGTTCGAATTTCTAAATGACCCAGTCATTGAGTGGAAGGGGGATGATGTGGTGCCGAAGGGCAGGTTTATTTCTTACCTTAAGGCCGCGTAGATGATCAACAAGGGATGTATTTACCACTTGGTCCGGGTTACCGACACCGATGCTGAGGCACCTACACTTTAGTCCGTACCAGTTGTGAATGAATTTTCGGGAGTCTTTACGGATGAGCTCCCTGGGATCCCACCAGACAGGGAGATTGATTTTGGGATTGATGTGATGCCATACACACAACCTATATCTATTCTGTCCTACAGAATGGGACCAACAGAATTGAAGGAGCTAAAGGAACAATTGAGAGATGTTTTAGAGAAAGGTTTCATCCGGCCGAGTGTGTCACCTTGGGGCGCACCGGTCCTTTTTGTAAGGAAAAAGGATGGGTCACTGAGAATGTGTATTGACTATCGACAGCTCAACAAGGTCAAAATAAAAAAAATAAATACCCACTCCCAAAGATAGATGACTTGTTTGATCAATTGCAAGGTGCCAGGTACTTCTCCAAAATTTATTTACGATCCGGGTATCACCAATTGAAAATCAGAGAGCAGGATGTTTCGAAAATAACTTTTAGAACCCGATATGGGCACTTTGAATTTTTGGTGATGTCTTTTGGGCTGACAAATGCCCCGGCAGCCTTCATAGATTTTATGAACCGATGTTTCAAGTCGTTCCTCGATTCCTTTGTGATAGAGTTCGTTGATGATATTCTTGTATATTCATGAAGTCGAAAGGACCATGCTGATCATCTCAGGGTAGTTCTACAAACCCTGCACCAACACAAGTTGTATGCAAAGTTTTCAAAGTGTGAATTTTGGCTTGAATCTGTCACATTCTTGGGTCATGTCGTCTCTAGTGAAGGAATTATAGTTGATCCTCAGAAAATTGCAGCTGTGAAGAGTTGGCCGAGGCCTACAACTCAAATGGAGATTCGTAGTTTCTTAGGCTTAGCTGGATATTATAGAAAGTTTGTTGAGGGGTTTTCCACTCTTGTATCTCCATTGACTAAATTGATGCAGAAGGCAATTAAGTTCCAATGGTCAGATGCTTGTGAAAAGAGTTTCCAGGAGTTGAAAGTAAGATTGACTACCGCACCGATGTTGACCCTTGTATAGGTGGATTTGTGGTGCATTGTGATGCTTCAAGGATCGGGCTTGGGTGTGTATTAATTCAACATGGGCAGGTGATAGCTTATGCTTCTAGGCAACTAAATAATCATGAAAAAAACTATCCAACACATGGCTTAGAACTCGCAGCGGTGGTATTTTCATTCAAAATTTGGTGTCATTATTTATATGGGGTCCATGTGGATATATTCACGGACCATAAGAGCCTTCAATATATTTTCAAACAGAAGGAGCTAAATCTGAGGCAGAGAAGATGGCTTGAATTACTCAGGATTATGACACTGATATTTGTTATCATCCAGGGAAGGCTAATGTTGTGGCGGATGCTCTTAGCCGGAAATCTATGGGTAGTTTAGCACACTTGGAGACATATCAAAGGCAATTGGCCAAGGAAGTTCACCGATTGGCTTGTTTGGGAGTTCTTGTTGTGGACTCTAGTGAAGGAGGGGTGATTGTGCAAAGTCAAGATCGAGAGCTCAACTCGATATCAAGCTCGAGTCAAGATCGAGCTCATAGACAAGAGTCGTTTCAACCGTACTAGAGGAGAGAATCCTGGCAGGAATTATGGAAAAGCTGATTTATCATGGGTCTCCCATTATGTATTTTTAATTATACCTAAAGTAGGATCCCTCCACTATAAAAGGGGATGGTTATTATTTCTGTAAGAGAGGAAGTTTTTGCATACATTGTAATTAAGATATCATACACTCCTATATTGAAGAGTTATCCTTTTTTAGCTTCATAGATTGATTCATCTTGCTTAACCCATAATTCATCTTCTTTCCAACTTTGTTCATTTTTCATTCTCTACAGTCAACACTCTATACTTCTATTTAGTCTTACAATTTGTGTCAAGTTATACAACATACCCTTAGAACTAGGTACAAATTTAACTCTATTCATTTCTCGGGTAAACAGTTTGCTGCCCACCGTGGGGCTAAAGATAACAGTGGTTATTTGATACGAATCCGCAAAACACACCAGTTTATGCTTGGTTTCGGAAGTGTCTTTTATTTCGGATTAGCAACGACGAGCTATCAATTAAATGGCCTTACCTATCAACAACGAAGCTGGTCTTCAAGGTGAGAATAACAACTTGACGCCCAGGATCGAAAGGCCGCTTGTCGACGCCGTTTAAACTCGTGTCGAAGAGCCATTAAACGTTAATTCGCATGTAGCCATTGAGGCAAATCTACATTCTGAACCTGAAAATAGCATTCATGGTGGCACTGGATATGCATCTCAAGATACTCATAACGTCGAGGAAAATGGCATCAGTTTGCGTATGATTTTTGAAATGTTGCAAGTGCAGCAAGCAACAATTACTCAGTTGCAGAGTAAAACCTAGATACCGAGTAGGCCGGAGCCCAGTTCACCCCGAGAAATCGCCCATAGAACGAAACCAGATATAGTAAGGTCAAATGAGCAAGAGTCGGGGACTAATCCTGAAAGTGCTAAGATGTTCGAAGAACTGACCAAACGAATAGAATCAGGAGAAAGGAGGATCGAAGAAAATGACAAAGAAGTGGAAACATATAACTCCAGGGTTGATCAAATCCCGGGGGCACCACCGATATTGAAGGGATTAGATTCCACAAAATTCGTACAAAATCCTTTTCCCCCAAGTGCGGCTCCTAAACCGATCCCAAAGAAATTCCACATGCCCGAGATTCATAAAAATAACGGAACTACCGACCCCAGCGAATATGTCACCTTTTACACATGTGCCATTAAAAGGAACGACCTAGAGGACGATGATATTGAATCTGTATTATTGAAGAAATTCGGTGAAACCTTGTCAAAGGGAGCAATGAAATGATATCATAATTTACCATCTAATTCTATCGATTATTTTGCTATGCTTGCAGATTCCTTTGTGAAAGCACATGCCGAGGCTATAAAGGTCGAGACCAGGAAATTGGATAACGTGATGCTAAGGGAGTTCGTATCTCATTTTCAAATGGAACGAATGGATCTGCCACCAGTCACAGATGATTGGGTTGTTCAGGCTTTCACTCAAGGTTTGAACGAACGAAGTTCAACGGCTTCTCGGCGGTTGAAGCATAACCTGATCGAGTACCCAGCTATTACTTGAGCCGACATGCATAATCAGTACCAGTCAAAAATTAGAGCCGAAGACGATCAGTTAGGTTCTGAACCCGTTGCTAGAAGGGACATCAATTGAGAACAAGGTCCGATCAGGGACCGATACCAACCATATAGTGGAAACCACAACATCAATGAATCGAGACGTAACCCCGGAAAAGGTAATAAAAAGAATTAACGAGGTCAAGGGTATCGGGGGCTGATGAACAGACATGGGTTCGACAGGCCTACCGGACCTAAGGAAGCACCACAGTTATCAGAGTATAACTTCAGCATCGATGCATCCGCCATCGTGTCGGCTATCGGACGCATCAAAGACATTAAATGGCCTCGACCCATGCACATCGATCCTGCCCAGAGGAACCCCCAATCAAATGTGCGAATATCATGGCACCCATGGCCACAAAAGGGAAGATTGCAGGCAACTAATAGAGGAGGTAGCCAGGGTTTTTAATAAAGGGCACCTTCGAGAAATTTTAAGCCACAGGGCAAAACACCATTTAAAAAAAGGGATTTCGGCAAGCAAAACGAACAGGAAGAACCACAGCACATCATCCACATGATCATTAGTGGAGTCAATACCCCTCAAGTGTCGGTGCTTAAACGCACTAAAACATCGGTTATGAGAGAAAAGCGACCTCAAACTCAGGATTACACACCCACAGGAACCTTGTCTTTTAATGATTAAGATGCAGAAAGAGTCATGTAACCTCACAATGATGCACTGGCAATATCCGTACTTATGAATAAAACTAAAGTTAAGCGTGTGTTAATTGATCCAGGCAGCTTGGCCAACATTATTAGATCGAAGGTTGTAGAACAGCTCGGTCTACATGACCACCTCGTACGACCCTGGTTCGAAACAGATTCAATATGGCATGTGAAACCACTAAACGCGAGCTAAGTTTGCCGATAAACATGGCCGGGACCATCAAGTAAACGAAGATCCACGTAATCGAAGGCTACATGAGGTACAATGCTCTTTTTGGAAGGCCATTGACCCATAATATGAGAGCTGTACCTTCAACCCTCCACCAGGTTCTTAAATTCCCAACATCGGAGGGAGTCAAAACAGTGTACAGAGAATAACCGGCCTCGAGAGAAATGTTTGCCATCGAAGAAGCAATTCTGATATACTCAATTTTGTCAACAAAGGTGTTGGACTCAAAAGCAGAACGAGATGCCAAATAGCAATCACAGACGTCAGCTTCGACCCAACTAGAAAATTAGAAGATTGACGAAGATGATGATCAAAGGATCCCTCGATCCTTTGTGGAAATCAACGATTGAAGAGCTGGAGCAAGTCATACTAATCTAGCATTTGCCCGAACAAAAGGTATACCTGGGAACGGGATTAACCCCCGAACTCAGAAAAAGGCTTATTCAATTTCTTAACGATAACATAGATTGTTTTGCTTGGTCCCATTTAGATATAACATGGATCCGACCGGATATAACGACGCATCGGCTAAACCTGGACCCTAGGTTCAAACCGGTGAAGCAAAAGAGAAGGCCCCAGTCCGAGGTAAAGCATGCATTCATAAAGGACGAGTTAACTAAACTTCTTAAAATAAGGTCCATTGGGGAGGTGAAATACCCCGAATGGTTAGCCAATGTAGTTGTAGTCTCAAAAAAGGGAACAAACTTAGAATGTGTGTAGATTACAAGGATTTAAACAAGGCGTGCCCAAAAGATTCTTTTCCACTGCCTAACATCGATTGCATTATCGATACCACAGCTGGCCCGTGATCCTTACTTTTCTCGATGCCTATTCCGGGTAAAATCAAATCCAAATGAACCCAGAGGACCGAGAAAAGACTTCGTTTATCACCAAGTATGGAACCTATTGTTATAATGTAATGCCCTTCGGGCTAAAAAATGCAGGAGCTACTTACCAATGCCTACTAAATAAAATACTCGAGGAGTAAATAGGTAAATCAATGGAAGTTTATATTGATGACATGCTAGTTAGGTCCCTGCGTGCGGAGAACCATTTAGCTCATTTGCAGGAAACATTCGAGATTTTAAGGAAATATAACATGAAGCTCAACCCCGAGAAATGTGCTTTCAGGGTCGGTTCGGGATCAACCCCGATAAAATCAAGGCCATCAAAGACATCACCGTTGTGGACAGTGTAAAAGCCGTGCAGAGGCTAACGGGATGGATTGCTGCCTTAGGCCGATTCATTTCAAGGTCATCAGATCGAAGTCACAGATTTTTCTCTCTGCTCAAAAAGAAGAACGATTTCGTCTAGACCCCGGAATGCCAATAGGCATTAGAGGAATTGAAATGATACCTGTCCCGCCACTATTGTACACTTCAAAGGCAGACGAGAAACATTGCTTGTACTTGGCAGTTTCGAAAATCGCGGTAAGTGCTATCCTAGTTCGAGAAGAGCAAGGTACGAAATTTCCCGTGTATTATGTAAGTCGAACCTTAGGGGATGCAGAAACTAGATATCTACACTTAGAGAATTTGGCACTAGCACGGATAAACGGAGAAGCACCTCTAGAAAGTTAAGACCATACTTTCAATGTCACCCCATATGCGTGTTAACCACTTACCCACTTCGTAATATTTCACACAAGCCCAAACTATCAGGCCGGTTGGCCAAATGGGCCGTCGAACGTAGTGGGTATGATATCGAATATCAACCCCGGACGACCATGAAGTCTCAAATTTTAGCGGACTTCATGGCCAATTTCACGCCAACCCTCGTACCCGAAATCGAAAAAGAACTCTTGTTGAAATCGGTTACATCATCGGGGGCATGGACCCTTTTCACAGACGGGTCTTCGAACCTAAAAGGGTCCGGGCTAGGCATCGTTTTAAAGCCGGCTAGGGGTAGCACTATCAGGCAATCTATCAAAACTGCTAGGTTGACTAACAACGAGGTCGAGTATGAGGCCATGATTGCGGGTATCATGTTAGCTAAAAGCTTGGGAGCAGTAGTCATTGAAGCCAAGTTTGACTCTTTACTGGTGGTAAATTAAGTAAATAAAGCCTTCGAAGTTCGAGAGGATAGAATGCAAAGGTATTTGGACAAACTACAGGTAACTTTGCACCGTT
>AWOL01S0070795.1:0-12973 GCA_000715115.1 Nicotiana otophora | reverse complement strand
TGGACATCTACAATAGGCATGCATTAAGGCTTGTAATGTCAAGGAAGAGTACATTAGGCTAAGCATTTAGACAGTGTCGTCTCATGATTTGCAGAGAAACAACAGGTGATGCATAAGGGATTCAACATGAAGAAAGCAACTCTGAGCAATGACATGGTTTCTAAGAAATCTGAACAAGATGCAATAAACATCAAACAAGTCATGAATCAACTTAGCTAACTATGCGAAATTCAAGACTAGAACAAAATTGAAACTACAGGATGGAATTAAAACAAGAAGGCTTGTACACGAAGTGACATAATATTAAACTCAAAGAAATCCCAGTAATGCTAATGCACATAACATAAACACAATCAGAGGGAAGTAAAGTTATGATAGTAGAAAGTGCTAACTCGTTGCAAACAAAGTAAATAAAAATGAGGAACTCAAAATCTAGAAAGAAATGCGATTATTGGAGAACAAGGAAATCGCAAATCTATAGTGCTTCACAGTTCACAAAAGCCTCGATGTGGTCTCCGAGCAGTGTTTGCACTGGAAGAGGCTAATGAACATAATCCGGTGACCTTGGTTTTCAGCCGGCCAAAAATCAAAGTCTCAGATTAATATAGAATGAGTGAGAGTGGGAGAATAGTAGTAGTAACAGTAGTCGTAGCAGTAGTCATTCCTCTTTTATGGGAAGCAGGGAATGGGTTTGTATAGTGACAGATTAAGATGGACAAACAAGAAAAACAATCAATTAAACCTCAATATGGAAAGAAAAGATGACATACAATCCCTAACAAAGTCGGTAATGGGGTGAATGAAATTTCAAACCCTAGTTGAGTCCAATGGCCATGAATCTAACCGAAACTACAAGAATCGTTCATTATAGAATATATATAGATGAAACATTCTTAGATCTTCACAAAATTAGAGCCAATCAGGCTCATCTTGAAAGGTAGCATTTACTAAAATTAGGTAAATATAAAGTAACACCATGAACGCACGAGTAGTTACGGAATAAGGCAAGAGAATCACGAAGGGATTCCATATTGTGGCCGGATTTGGAGAGGTTTAGGGATACGATAGCTAGGGTTTGTAAAGAGAAGAGATGAGTAAAGAGAGTAGAGGCGGCAGAAATGTAAAAGTGCCTCTAGGGTTTGAGGGTGAAAGATATAAGGAGAGGGGGAGGTTTGTTACGGGCCGTTGATCATTTGAGATCAATGGCCAAGATTAAATAGAAAACAAGGCGGGTCAAAGATAACGGGTCGTGGGTATAATGATTCGATCGGTCATTTTGAGCTCTAGTGCGTCATTCAGCGGTTTGAGGCCTTGAGCAGCTTCACTTCAAGTATTATGACTTGTACGCATGGTCGGAATTTAATTTCGGGAAAGTTTTCATTTCTGAAGCTTTAAGTTTGAAAGATTGACTAAGGGGTGATTTTTAAGTAAATGACCTCAAAATCGGCATTTGAAGGTTCCAACAGGTTCGTATGATAATTTTGGACTTGGGCGTATGTTCGGATCATGTTTTGGATGACCCGGTAGCGTTTCAACGCCTATTGTCGAAGTTGGCATTTAGGAAGCATTTCATAAAAAATTGGGTTGAGGTATATTTCAGTGTTATCGATGTCCGTTTGGATTGGATTCCGATTCCGAAAGTTAAAGTAGATCTGTAATGTCGAATGTGACGTGTGTGCAGAATATGAGGTAAAACGGACGTGATTCGAAATGTTTTGGCATTGAATGTAGAAGTATGAAGTTCTAAAGTTCATTAAGCTGGAATTGGGGTATGAATATTTGCTTTAATGTTGTTTCGGGCATTCCGAGTGTTCGAGCGAGTCCGTTTTATGATTCCAAACTTGGTGGTATGTTCTGGCGAGGCACCAAGGGCCCCGAGTTTTCATTGGACGAGGCTCGGACCAAGTTGGAAATTGGGAGCAACAGCTGAAGCTCCTAGTTGCTGTCATAATCGCACCTGCGCTTGGCCAGTCACAGGTGCGAGCTACGAGCCGTAAAAGAAAAAAAGTGAGGGCAGCCCTGCCACCGCAGGTGCGGAAGTTTTGGTGCACCCACGTGACTGCAGGTGCGAGAATAGTGGTTACAGTAGCGGATGGGCTCGCAGAAGCAATCCCTTTTGTCCACAGATGCGGAGCTTGGCCAAGTAAGGGAAATGCGCAACTGTGAGGATTTTTCCACAGGTGCGGGACCGNGGGAATGGGTTTGTATAGTGACAGATTAAGATGGACAAACAAGAAAAACAATCAATTAAACCTCAATATGGAAAGAAAAGATGACATACAATCCCTAACAAAGTCGGTAATGGGGTGAATGAAATTTCAAACCCTAGTTGAGTCCAATGGCCATGAATCTAACCGAAACTACAAGAATCGTTCATTATAGAATATATATAGATGAAACATTCTTAGATCTTCACAAAATTAGAGCCAATCAGGCTCATCTTGAAAGGTAGCATTTACTAAAATTAGGTAAATATAAAGTAACACCATGAACGCACGAGTAGTTACGGAATAAGGCAAGAGAATCATGAAGGGATTCCATATTGTGGCCGGATTTGGAGAGGTTTAGGGATACGATAGCTAGGGTTTGTAAAGAGAAGAGATGAGTAAAGAGAGTAGAGGCGGCAGAAATGTAAAAGTGCCTCTAGGATTTGAGGGTGAAAGATATAAGGAGAGGGGGAGGTTTGTTACGGGCCGTTGATCATTTGAGATCAATGGCCAAGATTAAATAGAAAACAAGGTGGGTCAAAGATAACGGGTCGTGGGTGTAACGATCCGATCGGTCATTTTGAGCTCTAGTGTGTCATTCAGCAGTTTGAGGCCTTGAGCAGCTTCACTTCATATTATGACTTGTACGCATGGTCGGAATTTAATTTCGGGAAGTTCAAAGCTGATCTGGAAAGAAAATTTTCATTTTTGAAGCTTTAAGTTTGAAAGATTGACTAAGGGGTGATTTTTAAGTTAATGACCTCAAAATCGGCATTTGAAGGTTCCAACAGGTTCGTATGATAATTTTGGACTTGGGCGTATGTTCGGATCATGTTTTGGATGACCCGGTAGCGTTTCAACGCCTATTGTCGAAGTTGGCATTTAGGAAGCATTTCATAAAAAATTGGGTTGAGGTATATTTCAGTGTTATCGATGTCCGTTTGGGATTCCAAGTCTGGGAATAGCTCCGTATGGTGATTCTAGTATTGGGAGCGCGTCCGAAAGTGGATTTGGAGGTCCATAGGTCATTTTGGGTCATTTGGCGAACGATAGAAATTCGAAGGTTTCATAGATGTTTGACCGGGAGTAGGCTTTGTGAAATCAGGATTGGATTTCGATTCCGAAAGCTAAAGTAGATCTGTAATGTCGAATGTGACGTGTGTGCAAAATATGAGGTAAAACGGATGTGATTTGAAATGTTTTGGCATTGAATGTAGAACTATGAAGTTCTAAAGTTCATTAAGATGGAATTGGGGTATGAATATTTGCTTTAATGTTGTTACGGGCATTCCGAGGGTTCGAGCGAGTCCGTTTTATGATTCCAAACTTGGTGGTATGTTCTGGCAGGGCACCAAGGGCCCCGAGATTTCATTGGACGAGGCTCGGACCAAGTTGGAAATTGGGAGCAACAGCTGAAGCTCCTAGTTGCTGTCATAATCGCACCTACGCTTGGCCAGTCACAGGTGCGAGCTACAAGCCGTAAAAGAAAAAAAGTGAGGGAAGCCCTGCCACCATAGGTGTGGAAGTTTTGGTGCACCCACGTGACTGCAGGTGCGAGAATAGTGGTCACAGTAGCGGATGGGCTCGCAGAAGCAATCCCTTTTGTCCACAGATGAGGAGCTTGGCCAAGTAAGGGAAATGCGCAACTGTGAGGATTTTTCCACAGGTGCGGGACCGCAGATGCGGCCAAGGCACCGTAGGTGCGAAGAATCGTTGGGCAGAATCATTTTAAGAGCGGGATTTGGCTCTTCTTCTCCCATTTGTCACTTGGTTTGGGTGATTTTGGAGAGCATCAAGGAGGTAGCTTCATCATCTATGTCAAAGTAAGTGATTCCTACGTATTTTAAGTTACATACAAGATTTATACATGGATTCAAGCATGCAAATTTGTAGAAATGTGGGATTTTGAAGAAAAACTTAGAAATTGGTATTCTTGGATTTTGATCACGAATTTGGGCATGCAATTGAGAATAAATTATATATTTGAGTTCGTAGTGCTATGGGTAGTGTTTGTCTTCGAATCTTTTTGGAATCCGAGCACGTTAGCTCGAGGGTGGTTTTATCGACTTTTCGAACGGAGTAGGAAATTATTGTAAATTGGACTATAACGAGTATTGGAGTATATATATATTGATTCACTCATTTATTGACTAATTGTGAGAGCATTGTGCATCGGTTTGAGTCGTTGGAAAGTCTTGGGAGCCGGCTTTGGAACTCCGGAGCGAGGTAAGTTTCCTTTCTAACCTTGTAAGAGGGAATTAACCCCATACGTGAATAAAATCATTATGTGCTTCTATTTGTGGGGGCTATGTACGCACGAGGTGATGAGAGTCTGTGCATAGCTACTATTATGCTTATGTCTGGGTAGTCTAGGACACATATCATGTTGTACTTGCAATGTTTGCGCCCTACTTGTTAATTTAATTGTTTAAAACATTTAGAAACTCGATAACGGAATTGTAAAAAGGATAAACTTCATTTACTTGACCGTTAAACGGGAATGTGAAATTCATGGAATATTTTCCCCTTAATAAATCTTGAATTGGTTGTTTAAATGTGTTTTCTCTTTTGTGGAGCGGGCCGAACGCCTCGGTAGCAGATAGATGCATCTATGGTTTGTGCCGTTCGACCCTCGATAGTGCACAATTTAAATATTTATGTTGGATCGGGTCGTACGACCTCGGCATGATTTGTGCATGATTGGACTGGTTGCTTTGGAATTTATGATAATTGATATTGCTTCATTGGCTTGAGATACAAATTGATAAATGATGAAAAATAAATTTAGAAATTTCTTATTAACAAAAGAATTATTTACTTATTTCATGATATTGAGCTTACAGTCATTCTACGTAATCCATGCTTAATTATATCATTGGTATTTTATTTATAGCCCATAGTAAGTGTCGGAGCCGACCCCTCATAACTACTTCTTCGAGGTTAGGCGGGATACTTACTGGGTATGCGTTGATTTACGTACTCATACTACACTTGCTGCACATTGTTCTATGCCGGTACATATAAGTCTAGTGGCCCTGTGGGCGTAGAGGCGCGGTTATTGCGGGGACTTTAGAGTATTTTTATTTTTTTGTCCAATTTATATTCCGAATAGATGCTGTATTTTATTTTACATTCCTAGCTGATACTCATGCACTTGTGACACCAGGTGTTTGGGTGATTATCGGTTGTCCTGTATTGAAATTGTTAAAAATATTATTATTTACTCGGTAAATTCCATCTTTTACTACTTAATTGAAAGAAATATGATTTCAAAAAAAAATACTAAAATGAGAATCAAATTAAGTATTTATCTTTGGCTTGCCTGACAGCGGTGTCCGGCGCAATCATGACCTTTAATAGATTTTGGGTCGTGACAACATAGTACCAAATCACTAGGTTCACTTAGGTCTCACGAGTCATGAGCGAGTCTAGTAGAGTCTTGTGGATCGGTATAGAGACGTCTGTACTTATCTTCTAGAGGATACCAGGCTGATAGGAGCACTTCCCTTCTTGATTCCTCATCGTGCGATTTGATTCCTTTGAGGCTTATGCCTTCATTTCCTTCCTATTCAATCTTATGCGGCATGAAGCGCTTGTTATAAATTTAGAATCGAGGAATTGTAATGGCACTACTGATGTAGAGCAGGATGTTTCTCCTTGCGCATTCGATTGAGCTAATGTCGTCGCCTTGTGGAAGGATGTTCTGTCATCTCAGCTCAGTAGCTATATTTCTGATGGTTTTGGGGCTATGCACCAATTGCTATGATGTTCATGAGTTGTTATCGCACATTATTAAAGTAATGATAGGATACTTGTCTACGTGTTGGGGNTGGATTTGAATGTCACCAAAATTGGCATCGTTTCCATCTTGAAGGTGTTGAGGAGGATCCGGAAGATAACTGGATAGATCCAGGAAAGCCTATTGCTCCATTGAAGAAAAGAGGAAAGGGCAGCACCGTAAAAAGATAAAAAGAGAAAGTTGGGATCTTTTTCTCAGAACGACCAGGGTAGCCAGCCATCATCTTCTACAGGAGGACCATTTGCTATGCTTTCCGAGGAAATGCGGCAGATTTGCGACCTAGTAGTTGGCCTTCCATAGGGACCTGGGGAGACATCTGAGGCACCCTCTGTATGCATCTCAAAGAGAGAATTTCAAAAGTATCTTGATGATCATAAGAAGCAGGGGGATCACCTTAATAAGCTGGAGAAAGCATACACTGATTTGTCCACGACGCATGGTACTTTGAGTACTTCTCATGCCAAGCTAGCAAATGCACACACTAGGATAAAGAAGAGGAAGAAGAAAAGAGATAAATTCTTCACCTGCATGTGGAAGGGTGTGAAGGGGCTATGGAAAGGTCTAAAGCATCAAGATTCAGTGCCATAGATCGAGCCGGAAGATGATGATGATGCTCCAGTTCATTGGTCTGAGAAGTAGGAAGAAGAGGAGGGTGCGACTAAGTACGACAGCGAGGAGAGAAGATGATGCAATATTTAGGGAGCACTTTTCACCATTTTACTCTTTTTTGTTTAGTTGCATTGAGGACAATGCAACATTTCTAGATGGGGTGGCTACTTATATAACTGTTCATATAGTAGATTGATATTTTATTTTCATGTGATGGGTTAAATTTGTATGTTTACTAGTTTCTTGAATTTTTGTTATTATATATAGTATGTTTTGTTGACTTGATGTTTATTAGCTTCTTATTTTTTTTTTTTAATAAAAAGAATGTTTATGTTTTGTTGGAAATATCCTTGGTTTTCATTGTACCACGGTTCTTTTTCCGAGGATGCCAAATTTCTTTTTGAACCGGGTAATTTTTGGTAAATTATTGTGTCGATTTTTCCACATGACGGATAGCTAGGTGACTTTATTAAGGGAATTAGTCCTATAGTTTAGATATATATTTTGTTAATTTAGGAAGAATAAGTGGTTTGAGTTGGGGTTTTTGCCCATTGGCCAATTTGTGGCTTGCTTGGTACCAACATGATTTAAACCTCGGCATATGAATTCTTGATTGTTGAAAAAGAAAAATGATTCAAGTAAAGATCATTGTCATGACTTCTAGACTCCATTTTTGGCTCTTTGATTCATTAAATTGTCTCTTAGGCTATATGTGACTTCTTTGAGTTTATTGGTTTCAATTGGATTTTGGATTTGAATTCTACTCGAGTTTTCATGTTCCATGTGTGGTGAGATTTATTGTGTGTTCTTTTGCATTATTTATAGTCTATAACTTTCCCGGAATGTTCTTTAAGGTGAAATCCTAGATAACGTGGTTTGAAAAATGATGGCAGGCCTTCCTTGGACCGTCATTATGCCTTAAATTTCCTACCTTTGCATATTTTCTCTAGTCAACCCCTTTTGAGCCTTTAAAAGTTTTCTTTGGCAACCATGTTACAAGCTTTAACCCTTCGCTCTTTAGTGATCTATATTTTTGTGTCTTACCTCCCTAAGTACTTTGAAAGCGTAAACATAGTCTAAAAGCCTATGTTTGGGGTGAAGGTTGAAAAAGTTGTGATGTAGAAGTTGCTTAAAAAGTGAAAGGTAATAAGACAAATAGCGGAACCTTCCTTGATGTTTGAGAAAAAAATAAGTAAGAAAGAAGATAAAGGAAGGAAAAGTAAGGAATCATGAATAAATGGAAGACTTGGTGATGAAATGAAAAATGAAGAAAAGGTGGAAAAGTGTCTGAAGGAAGTGTACTTTGACTGTTGAAACATTGTAATGCTTAGGGAGGTTTTGAGTAACTCTAACCAAAATTGTGCCCTACCTTAACCAAAAGCCTAAACCTCCGAGAATGGGACGTCAGTACGAAATAATGTACCGAGTATGTAAGGCAATAGAATAACTAAAAGCTGAAACTAAACTGATAACATATTAGCTGAATATAACTGGGAGTCAAAGATGATCTAGAGATATACTTACCTGCCGATACTGACTCAACTCTCTCAATATAGTAAGTAAAATAGATGTCTAGCCATATAAGGCTCCGAACGTGTAATTGTTCGGCCATAGTAGGCTCGCTCATAGGCGCTCGGCCACACTAGGCTCGGTCTATCAGCCATTCTGGGCTCGCTCATAGGCACTCGGCCACAATAGGCTTGATATATAATGTACCATCTGATCAGAGGTTGCCCAATAAGGGCCTGCCCACCAATTATAGATGGGTGGTCGTGAAAATATTATAATTATGTATATATATAGACCCAATAACCTCTTGACTGAAAGAATATAATACATAACTAAATAGAAAGTCCCAAAAAGGGAGAATGTTGTAACTTCTGAGACTAGGATAATGTGAATAAATTCAGTATTACAAATTTCTCTTTATGTCTCGTTATCAAACAAATGTAGTTACGAGATCATGCCAAAATGAAGGAAAGGTTTAGTATTAACATACCTTATCACAATCTTTCTAATAACCACGTTGAAATTGTCTATTCTCTCCTTAATCTNAGAAGATAATACATAACTGAATAGAAAGTCCCAAAAAGGGAGAATGTTGTAACTTCTGAGACTAGGATAATGTGAATAAATTGAGGATTACGAATTTCTCTTTATGTCTCGTTATCAAACAAATGTAGTTACGAGATCATGCCAAAATGAAGGAAAGGTTTAGTATTAACATACCTTATCACAATCTTTCTAATAACCACGTTGAAATCGTCTATTCTCTCCTTAATCTACAACAATGATAATAATACTATCATTAATTTAGGAAAGGTACAACTATCGCATAACGAACAAAGGCTTATTTTATATTGAAATGGGCAGCATCTCCCCTATGATCTTTACTTCCTCCAAATTCAATATAACACCAACAAGACAAGAACACAATAATTAAAATATATATACATTATTTTCCAACCTTATATACACCACAAAATACTACAAAACAGCCCAACAAACCCAATCTCTTCATACACAAACCTACCATCGTAGTTGTGTCAAACGGCCAAAACATGTTATGGAGAACGACAAGACCACCAACCTGAATTTATGTGGTGTTTCTACACACCCTTTATCCTCAAAAACACCCTAAAATAGTAGCAAAACACGCAATCCAATAGAAAAACAAAACAATCCACTACAAGTTGAATAACTCGAACTCACGGCTTCCGATCACCGTCCCATGAGTTCTTACAAACATAGAACGACTTACCATACATTTACAGCAGAAAAAATGGATTAAATATAGAAGTAAACTCAACTTATTTGTTGAATAAATCATCTCCTATCTTGGTTCTTCAAACTCTAGGTTTTTCCTCCAACTAGAACTTGGAAAGAAGAGAAAACCAATTAGGGTTTGTGTGCATTTTTTTGGAGGATGTTTGCAGAGGTTTAGATCTGGTTATTGTGTTCTATTATCAGTGTATTATATGAAGAAAATAGTACTTTAAATTGTCCCTTTGGATGACCCGAACTGGCCCATTTTTGGACATATATAATCCTCTCATTTAAGCAAGTAGGTGACACACCTACTTGTCACCTAGCAGTCTGCACAGTCTTGCAAAAACACATATATCTCTCCACTATGATGTCATATTGACAAACGGTTTAATGAATTACAAATTACACTCATAGATCTTCAATTGTATGGTAGAACACCCCGTTACTCTAAGTATATATGGATAAAATTGCAGTTACATTTAACCATATTTCAGTAAAACTTATGAACGTAACATGTGATGACTTTCATCGACTTTTGTTCCACAACTCGCTTGACCTCAAAATTAACACATGACTATCATAAAACTAAAATAAATAATAACATAACCCTCTTATCATGTTAAGAACCCCAGTCTCACTCCAAAGGTACGGGTTACAACAATCCCAACTTGTCGACTTTCAACGAACCATTATTTTCTTCAATTCCTTTAGCTTTTGAACCTTCCAACCCTTTTTTTACTTGTTGTTCATGATCTTCAATGTTTGTAACCTCCGAGGTAGAATGATAAATTACTTTATATAATTTCAAAGATGATCTCATTTTTGGTCTTACATTAGTATGTTTACGACACACTTCTACGTACGAAAATATGAGGTGTATCATCATTCCCCCACTTAGGAACATTCGTCCTTGAATGTTTACTCCTAGAAATGTGGGAAAATTTTCCAGAGTCTCCTCTGTACACTAGACTAAAACCAACCTGCACGCAACCAGAAAATATACTATACATGCCACACATGGCCAATGTCTATAAATAGCAATATTTGGCCTCACACGACCATCAATCATAAATACTGAAAGTAAAATATAAGAGCTTACCTGATGACCTACGGGCCTGAATAGAGTTGTGTTGAAGTATCCCATCTCGAGCCATATCTTCAGTTTGAAATAGGTGGGGATATTTAGACATCATTTCTTCCTCCTCTTCTCATGTCATCTCTTCCACGTTCTTGCTTCTCCATAAAACTTTCACAGGGGCTACGTCCTTATTTCGTAGCTTGCGCATTTTTCGGTCTAGGATGGCAACTGGAACTTCCTCCTACGATAAGTTCTTGATGATCTGGACATCATCAGTGGGCACTACTCGGGTAGTATCACCAATGCACTTCCATAGCATAGATACGTGAAAAGTCGGATGGATAAAGTCTAATTCCAAGGGCAGGTCTAGCTCATATGCTACTCGGCCCGCTTTTTCAATAATCCTATAAGTCCCAATATACCTTGGGCTAAGGTTTCCTTTCTTTCCAAACATCATCACTCCCTTCATAGGCGACACCTTTACGAACACCCAGTCGTCAAACCCCAAAATCTAAGTCTCGTCGCCGCACGTTAGAATATGACTTCTGACAAATCTGAGTTGTCAACAGTCACCCCTGGATAAGCTTTACTTTCTCTACGGCCTACTGAACCAAGTGTGGCCCATGTAAGCCAGATTCTCCAACATCAAACAACCATATAGGAGATCTGCACTTACGCCCATACAAAGCCTTGTACGGAGCTATCTCGATACTAAAGTGGTAACTGTTATTATATGCAAACTCGATAAGAGGTAGATGTTCATCCCAACTTGTTTTAAACTCCAACACACAAGCTCGTAACATATCTTCGAGTGTCTGAATTGTGCTCTCGGCTTGTCCATTAGTCTGTGGATGAAAAGTTGTGTTGAGATTCAACTGAGTCCCTAGACCACTCTGAAATGACCTCCAGAAATGTGTTGTAAACTGGGCCCCATGGTTAGATATAATAGATACTGGCACTACGTGAAGATGCACTATCTTCTTAATATATAACTTTGCATAATTTTTGGTTGTATATGTAACTCTGACTAGTAGGAAATGGGATGCTTTCTTGAGCCTATCGCCTATCACCCATATAAAATCGAACATACGATGAGAATGAGGTAAACACGTGATGAAGTCCATGTTTATCGCATCCCATTCCCACGTCGGGGTCTCTATAGTCTGCATTAGACCTCTGGGATTCTGGTGCTCTACCTTCACCTGTTGGAAACTAAGACACTTTTGCGACAAACTCAACAATGTTATTCTTCATATCGTTCCACCAGTACATATCCTTAATGTCATGATAAATCTTCGTCGACCTAGGATGAATGGAGCACCACGAATAATGTGCTTCTGACATAATCCTTTCTCGTAGCCTTGCTACATCTAGAACACACAGACGAACCCTGTATCTGAGAACCCCATATCCGTTAAGATCTAACAACGACTTCTTTTGCTACGGATTTTGCTCTCTCAACTCGACCAACTCTGGGTCCTCGTACTGCCTTTTCCTTGACTTCAGCTATAAGAGATGATTTTACAATGTTTTGGAGTACAACTCCACTATCGTCCGAATCTACTAACCGACCCCCCAAACAAGCTAATTGATGAAGCTCTCTAGCTAATTCTCTTTTCTCAACCTCAACATGTGCTAAGCTATCCATAGATCGGCAACTTAAGGCATCTTCTACAAAGTTAGCTTTCCCTGGATGGTAGAGAAAGTTAACATCATAATATTTCAATAACTCTATCCATCAACTCTGTCGTAAATTCATTTTTTTTCTTGAAGCTATATTGCAGACTTTTATGATCTATAAATAATACACATCAACATCATATAAATAATGCCGCCATATCTTAAGTGCATGGACAACCGCATCTAACTCGAGGTCGTGGGTCAGATAATTCCTCTCGTGCTTCCTAGATTGCCTTGAAGTGTATGCAATTACCATCCTATGTTGCATCAAGACATATCCTAACCCGATACTTGAGGCATCACAATACACGACATAACCCTGTGGACCCTCTGGAAGTGTTAGAACTAGCGATGAGGTCAACTTGTTTTTAAGCTCTTGGAAACTCTGCTCGCAAGCCTTTGTCCACTGAAACTTAGCCGCTTTCTGAGTTAGCTTCGTCAATGGTGCCGAAAAGGAAGAAACAACCACTGTAAACCTCCGGTAGTATCTTGCTAAGCCTAGAAAGCTTTGAACCCCTGTCGGAGTGGTAGGTCTAGGCCAGGATTTCACAGCCTCAATCTTCAGTGTGTCTACCTTTATACCTTTATTGGATACAATATACCCCAAGAATGCTACAAACCTCGACCAGAACTCACATTTAGAAAACATAGCATATAACTTACGATCACAGAGGGTTTGGAGTACCGCGCGCAGGTGGTCCGCATGCTTCTCCCCTGAACGTGAATAAACCAGAATAACATTTCTTTCCTGCAGAGACTAAGGCAGCTCGTGCTGTGGAGTTTGAGAGCCTTAAACAGGGCAGTAAGAATGTGTGGGAGTATCATATGGAG
>AWOL01S0070782.1:0-15975 GCA_000715115.1 Nicotiana otophora | reverse complement strand
CAAATCTCCACCTTGGCCTAATTTTGACTGATATAGTAAATTTGCTCCACCTTCTCTGCAAAAACCCCAATGGGCATATGTCAAAATTTAATGCCATCAAAATCAGACAAGTTATCTGATATCGAAGCTGTAGTAGGGCCTATAATAGTGGAGCCCAATAAAGTATACAACGAACCAGATCTGTGTGATTTCATGATCACAAGAGCATCTTGAAAAACTTTTAAAACTCCACCTTCACTAGTGAATTTACACCCAAGGGATTCTAAAGTGCCCAAAGATATGAGATTTTTCTTCAACTCAGGAACATATCTAACATCGGTGAGAGTTCTCACCACATCATCGTGCATTCTGACCCGAATTGTACATTTGCCAATAACATTACAAGTAACATTGTTACCCAGNAACAATTATCGGGCATTTCTCGAAACTCGAAAAACTCAGAAAAAATTAAAAACTACGTATAAGAAAAGACAAATTACAGAGAGTTTCTTGTATATTGATAGAGTGGTAGGTTCAAAATGGAGCCAACAAATTCAAGTAATTTTCGACCTAGTAGTTTGAGAGCAAGTAGTATGAGGGGAAGTTTAAGGTTAAACAACTATTCTATATGGAGAAATAATAAGAGTTTTTAATCGTTCAACAAGAGATGAAAATGATGAAGAGGCACTTAAATGGGCAGCACTTGAAAAACTCTCAACATTTGTTCGTTTAAAAAAAGGTCTCTTATTTGGATCACAAGGTGCAGCTGCTGAAGTTGATATAAATGATCTTGGATTTCAAGAAAGAAAGAACTTGCTTGAAAGGCTTGTGGAAGTTGCAGATGAAGATAATGAGAAGTTCTTATTGAAACTTAAGGAAAGAACTGACAGGTAAATAAAAGGTTCTTTTTGTATCTTCGTGTGTCGGGACGAGTTTTATGTTCAGTTAAACCTATTGCATTTGACTCGAACTATATATCATACGTAAAAGACTTTTTTGTAGTTTACATTTAATAAGATCATACTCAAACTGTGCTCAAACTTTATATGTTTTTTTTGGTTGTATGTTGTTGTTTATGCATCTTGGACAATCCTCCCGAGCTAACTTTTGTGGTTCAGTTAGGTTAAAGGTCATTTTAAACATAGTATCAACGTTAGGCCATTGAAAGGAGCCTCGGCGTAACTGGTAAAGTTATTGCCATGTGATCAGAAGGTCACGGGTTCGAGCTGTGAAAACTGCCTCTTGCATTTCTGCAAGGTAAGACTGCGTGCACTAGACTCTTGTGGTCTGACCCTTCCCCGGACCCCGCGCATAGCTAGAGCATAGTGCACCAAACTCCCCTTTCTGTCAGTGTTAGGCCCATCGATCACTATTATTGTATCTTTGTTATGTTATCCACACTCCGGTTGTTCAACCTTGGGCGTGTAGGGGAGTGTTATTAAGTCTCACATTGGTTGAGGGAATGAGTTGTGGTCTTCTTATGTTGTCTTGAGCAATCCTCCTCTCATGAGCTCGATTTTGGGGTTGAGTTAGGCTCAACGTCCGTAACCATTTATTCACAATACATGAGTAGTATTTAATTATTTATATTTTTAACAGTTTAAGGGTTTGACTTTTTTTTTCTTCTTACAGAGTTGGGATTGATTTGCCATCAATAGAAGTAAGATATGAGCATCTAAATATTGTAGCAGATGCATATGTAGGAAGCAGAGCTTTGCCTACATTTACCAACTTCATCACTAATTTTATTGAGGTAAAAATCCAAAGTATATCTTGATTTTTTCAAATTTGAATCTCTTTTTAATTAAAAGGGTATTTGTAATTTTATTTTATTTTTTTGCTTTTGTTTTTGTCCATAGGCAATACCAAATCGAAAGAGGCAACTCACTATTCTAAATGATGTGAGTGGTATCATTAAGCCTTGTAGATTGACTTTGCTTTTAGGACCTCCAGGTTCTGGTAAAACTACACTTTTATTAGCTTTGGCCGGAAAGCTTGACCCTTCCCTTAAGGTAAGACTATTAGTTGTACATATGACAATGTAAAGATTTGTTTCTTATTTTTCGATTTCCGTATTATCTGTTATTCCTAGGGGTGTTCATAGTTCGGTTTGAATCGATTATTTCCTAAAAGGAAACCAAACCAAGTAAGTCGGTTCTTCAAATATTGAAACCAAACCAAACCAATTAAGTCGATTTTTTATCGATTCGGTTTTTGTCTATTTTTCTATTTTCCCGATTTTTATCGGTTTTTTTCTTAAATATGAGATATACACTATCAAATACATATTCTGACAACTATATTTTTAACGTAGTACTATCAAACCAATTGCTCTTTGAGAAATCTATCATTTACCAAGATATATTGATGATAACTGAATCAAATAGTGATGAATAATTTAAGTACTCAATTAAAAATCGATTATTTTTAACATAAAATAAATTCTTATACTTAGCAAAAAAATACTACCAATCAAACTAGAATGTAAAGGCAAAGAATTAGAATATTATAATAGCAAAGAACTAGACTAAAAATACAAACGAGACTAATATGTACTATAAAATTTTAGAAACTTTATATAAATATAAAAATATAAATATATAGATATAGGNTTTCAATTTTTCCCACATGCCTTTGGTTGTGGTTTCTACATAAACTTCACGTAAAACCTTATTTGAGAGATTTAAAATAATACATGCTTTTGCCCTTTTGTCTATGACGGCAAACTCTTCATCCGTCATTTTATCCAGCTTCTTCTCCTTTCCTTGCAACGCCAAGTCTAAGCCATCCTGAATTAGGATAGCTTCCATCTTCAATTGCCATATTCTGAAGTTTGTACTTCGGTCAAATTTCTCAACATAGGTCTTTGTTAGAGTCATTTTGGCTATTGAAATTAACCCAGTTAAATCTGGCTCCAATACCAATTTGTTAGGATCGGGAACTCGGGTAGCGCGAGATTTAGCCAAACAACATTATAATGACAATAACAAAGACAACGCAAGTTAATAATAACGGTAATTAAAGTAGATAAAGAAGACACTAATTTAACGTGGTTCGGTCAGTATAACCTACGTCCACAAGCGGAGAGTAGCAATTTCACTATACCAATAAGAGTACAAAATTAGAGTAAATACTCTAATTAATCTCAAATGCCCTAAGAGAATAACCTCACAAGATCACTCTAAAGAAAGGGTTCACATAAGTGCTTCCCAACACTAACTCTCATACAAAAACACTTTTAATAAAGGAGGAAAGGAAGAAACAAGAAATGAAGACTCAAGTTTTGTTGGTGTGTATAAAATAAACTAATGATCTTCCCTTTTATAGGCAAAAAAGTCTTGGCCTCTTAGATATGCAAATGATGTCCACCACATAATACAATATTTTTGGGTCCTAAAAAATATTGTCAACAAAGTCTATACTTTACGAATATGTTTATGCTTATGTTTAGTCAAAATATTGGCCATAATTACAATACACCATAACAGCAACTCTAAAGTTGCCTCCCATTCTTTTGTTCTAAGAAATATCAAGAACAATTATCGGGCATTTCTCGAAACTCGAAAAACTCAGAAAAAATTAAAAACTACGTATAAGAAAAGACAAATTACAGAGAGTTTCTTGTATATTGATAGAGTGGTAGGTTCAAAATGGAGCCAACAAATTCAAGTAATTTTCGACCTAGTAGTTTGAGAGCAAGTAGTATGAGGGGAAGTTTAAGGTTAAACAACTATTCTATATGGAGAAATAATAAGAGTTTTTAATCGTTCAACAAGAGATGAAAATGATGAAGAGGCACTTAAATGGGCAGCACTTGAAAAACTCTCAACATTTGTTCGTTTAAAAAAAGGTCTCTTATTTGGATCACAAGGTGCAGCTGCTGAAGTTGATATAAATGATCTTGGATTTCAAGAAAGAAAGAACTTGCTTGAAAGGCTTGTGGAAGTTGCAGATGAAGATAATGAGAAGTTCTTATTGAAACTCAAGGAAAGAACTGACAGGTAAATAAAAGGTTCTTTTTGTATCTTCGTGTGTCGGGACGAGTTTTATGTTCAGTTAAACCTATTGCTTTTGACTTGAACTATATATCATATGTAAAAGACTTTTTTATCGTTTACATTTAATAAGATCATACTCAAACTGTGCTCAAACTTTACATGTTTTTTTTGGTTGTATGTTGTTGTTTATGCATCTTGGACAATCCTCCCGAGCTAACTTTTGTGGTTCAGTTAGGCTAAAGGTCATTTTAAACATAGTATCAACGTTAGGCCATTGAAAGGAGCATCGGCGTAACTGGTAAAGTTGCTGCCATGCAATCAGAAGGTCACGGGTTCGAGCTGTGGAAACTGCCTCTTGCATTTCTGCAAGGTAAGACTGCGTGCATTAGAACCTTATGGTCTGACCCTTCCCCGGACCCCGCGCATAGTTAGAGCATAGTGCACCAAGCTTCCCTTTCTGTCAGTGTTAGGCCCGTCGATCACTATTATTGTATCTTTGTTATGTTGTCCACACTCCCGTTGTTCAGCCTTGGGCGTGTAGGGGAGTGTTATTAAGTCTCACATTGATTGAGGGAATGAGTTGTGGTCTCCTTATGTTGTCTTGAGCAATCCTCCTCTCATGAGCTCGATTTTGGGGTTGAGTTAGGCTCAATGTCCGTAACCATTTATTCACAATTCATGAGTAGTATTTAATTATTTATATTTTTAACAGTTTAAGGGTTTGACTTTTTTTTTCTTCTTACAGAATTGGGATTGATTTGCCATCAATAGAAGTAAGATATGAGCATCTAAATATTGTAGCAGATGCATATGTAGGAAGCAGAGCTTTGCCTACATTTACCTTCATCACTAATTTTATTGAGGTAAAAATCCAAAGTATATCCTGATTTTTTCAATTTTGAATCTCTTTTTAATTAAAAGGGTATTTGTAATTTATTTATTTATTTTGCTTTTTTTTTTGTCCATAGGCAATACCAAATCGAAAGAGGCAACTCACTATTCTAAATGATGTGAGTGGTATCATTAAGCCTTGTAGATTGACTTTGCTTTTAGGACCTCCAGGTTCTGGTAAAACTACACTTTTATTAGCTTTGGCCGGAAAGCTTGACCCTTCCCTTAAGGTAAGACTATTAGTTGTACATATCAAATAGATTTAAGTTATATATAGTGACAATGTAAAGATTTGTTTCTTATTTTTCGATTTCTGTATTATCTGTTATTCCTAGGGGTGTTTATAGTTCGGTTTGGATCGGTTTTTTCCTAAAAGGAAACCAAACCAAGTAAGTCGGTTCTTCAAATATTGAAACCAAACCAAACCAATTAAGTCGGTTTTTTATCGATTCGGTTTTTGTCTATTTTTCTATTTTCCCGATTTTTATCGGTTTTTTTCTTAAATATGAGATATACACTATCAAATACATATTCTGACAACTATTTTTAACGCAGTACTATCAAACCAATTGCTCTTTGAGAAATCTATCATTTACAAAGATATATTGATGATAACTGAATCAAATAGTGATGAATAATTTAAGTACTCAATTAAAAATCGATTATTTTTAACATGAAATAAATTCTTATACTTAGCAAAAAAATACTACCAATCAAATTAGAATGTAAAGGCAAAGAATTAGAATATTATAATACCAAAGAACTAGACTAAAAATACAAACGAGACTAATATGTACTATAAAATTTTAGAAACTTTATATAAAAATATAAATATATAGATATAGGTGTAATAATAAATTTAATAGCTACTTCTATAGTCGGTTTGGTTCCCTTTTTTCAGTTATTTTTTAATTAAAACCAAAACCAAACCAAATTTGATCGGTTTTTAAAATTCGAAACCAAAGCCAAAGCAAACCTAAAAAGTATTGGATTTTTTGGTCAGTTTGGTTTGGTTTTCCGAGTTTTTATGAACACCCCTAGTTGTTTCCCTTGCTTTAGTTATGTTACTGCTTTATTATTTTTTTGTTAATATTCTTGTCTTTAGTAGTATTCAACATGATCTCTTCATTATTGTTCTCTTGTTGAAACCTGCTGAAAATATTTTTCTTGAGCCGAGAGTTTTTCGAAAATAACCTCTCTACCTCCACAAGGTAGGAGTAAGGTCTGCATATACTTTACCCTCCCCAGACCCCATACTATGGTATCACAATAGGTATGTTTTTATTGTAATGATTTGTTACACTACCTATCTAGTTCAATTTGTGATATAAATAACATAATTGTTTAAGTAATTTTTTAACCGTCAATATATAGAACTTAAACTCCAAAACAAACATATGTAAAATAAATAATGAAATGGTTCTAAAAGTTAGAAGCAGCTAAAGTTTTCTGTTCTTTTTATTTTTATTTTTATTTTTATTTTGTGTGGAAATCAGGTTACTGGGAAGGTAACCTACAATGGACATGAAAAGAATGAATTTGTGCCACAAAGAACTGCTGCTTATATTAGTCAGTTTGATTTGCACATTGGAGAAATGACTGAGAGAAACCTTAGAATTCTTGCCAGATGCCAGGGAGTTGGCTCTCGTTATGGTTAGCATTTGTTCAGATTTTTTCTTCAATAAAAAAACCATTTTATGTTGAAATTAACTAACATAGATTTATTGGTTCTTGAAATTTTTTTGTAGAGATGTTGGCTGAACTGGCAAGAAGAGAGAAAGCAGCTAATATCAACCCAGATCCTGATATTGATATCTTTATGAAGGTAAGAGTATTAGGGAACCCGGGAAGGTATGGCAAGAAAGAGATAATGCAGAATGATGGTCTGGTTACCTTCAACAATTTCCTTTTTCCCGTGATAATTTATCAGGATTCTGTTTTTACAGATTGTTCAAACATTTCTTGCTACTCGTAATAGTAAACCAGATGGCATCAGGATTGTTCCGCTTCATTGGGGCAGTAGGGGTTAGGTTTTAGTTTTAATGATGAAAATAATATAATTGCTCTTGGTACAGGGACTCAAGGAAAGCATCCAAGATTGGAGGAATCAATTAAAGGAACTCAAGAAAAGCATCCAAGATTGAAGGAATCAATCAAAGACAAGAAAATCAATCCGAGATTGATTAAAGCGGAAACTAAGTATCGAAGATCTTGCAAGATGATCAATCAAGTTGCTATTACTGGAAGGATAAAAAATCAAGGAGTAAATCCGGCGCTATCAAGACCTGTAGAAGGAAAGTTATTAAAGTTCTTTCATCAAGGAAGAGCAACGGAAAATAATCTTATTCTTGGAAATAATCAATCTCTTTCCAAGGATCAAATCTCTTGGGTTGGCAAATCTCTTCAGCAACGGCCTCTTACAAAGTATTTATACACATCCTTAAGCCTTAGAAAAACATACTTTGATCGAACCAAATACCCTCTCTTTGTTCTACTGCAAACAAACATTGTAGCTCTATTAGATCTGATGTATAACAAGTTAGAGAAGAAAGAGAGAAAAATATTGGTGAGGCACTGTATCAAAAAGAAACGAGTGACATAGAAACTGAGCCATTGGTGTAAACCACACCATTCACGATTGTACTCCAGAAACTCATTCACTGAAAGAGAACTCCCTTGCAACCCAAGGGGACTGGACTAGGATTCACATTGAATCTGAACCAGTATAAAAATTTCGGTGTCTTTAATTCCTGCACTTTATTTCTGCATCTTAATTTCTGCTCTTTTTATTATCTGGTTATTACATATAGTCGACTAATTAGAAAACTAGTCAACTAGTAGCTATTAAAATATAAAAATAAACAATTCACCCTTCTCCCCCCCTCTTGTACTTTCAATTGATATCAGAGCAAGGCTCACACTTTTTCTTTTGCTTAATAGCTTGTGAGAAAAGATCATGGCAAATCAAGTTATTGTCGGGGTACTATTTCAGGAAGGAACATCGCAAGTGAAGCCACCATACTTTAATGGACAATATTTCTCTCACTGGAAAGTGCGTATGGAAATATATGCAAAATCTTATGATGTCAAGGTTTGGAGAGTTATCAAAAAAGGGAATTACCCACTACCGGCTGTTGCTCAACCACCCGCTGATCCTGAAGATATAGATGAATATACTGATGAACAAATGGCAGTTGTGCAAGTTAATGCTTAAGTAAGGAATCTGCTTTATAATGCTATAAGTGATGAGGAATATGAAAAAATCTCCAGTTGTGATACAGCCAAAGAGATGTGGGATAAACTTGAAGTCACTTATGAAGGAACCAGTAAAGTGAAAGAAACCCATATCAACATGTTGGTTCATGACTATGAACTTTTCCAGATGAAAGAAGGAGAATCTATTGAAGAAATGTTTGCCAGATTTAGCAAAATCATCAGTGATCAAAAAGCTTTTGGCAAACCCTACTCAAGTGGTGATCAAGTTAGGAAAATTCTGAGAAGTCTGCCCACTACTTGGCTACAGGAATACAAAAAGGCAGAATACCACCCAGGCGAACTAGGCAATACAATGAACAAGACAAAAATGATGGCAAATGCTATGAATGTGAAAGATTTGGGCATGTTCAAGCTAAATGTCCTGAGCTTAAAAGAAAGGTCTCCAGAGGGTTTAACAAGAACAAATCATTTGGAAGCTAGAGTGATGAAGACAGTTCTGAACATGAAGAGATAGCAAATCTATGCTTCATGAGAATTTTGGAAAACGACATGAACAAGCTCTCAGGGTGCTGGACAGACGAGGACATCTCAGATGATGATTGCAAAGATGACAACGAGAATTTGTTTCATGGCACGAGGTGAAACAAGCAAGGTAAGACCTTTTAACTGTGAAAGATGTAATGAATTGCAGGATATTCTTGACCTTACTTTGGAAGAGTCTCAAAATATGATGAATGAAATAAAGAGACTCAATAGAGAAATAAAAGACTGGAAACTCAAGCTTGAAGTATGCGAAATTGAAAAAGAAATACTTCAAGATGAAGTTGATGAATTGCAAATGTAACTCAATGGCATGCGCAAGTCCACCAGTCATAGTTCTGTAAAGTCGAACCAGGCGACTTACAAGTCAACTGGAAAAGGACCAGCCAGAACAGAGTCCACTAATACTAACACAAATAGGAGAACCAAAAATGGATCAAGTCCTACGTGTCACTATTGTAATAAAAATGGACACAAATATTCTTTTTGTCGATTTCGTAAGTCAAATGTCTCAGGATGGATTTGGAAACCCAAAAATAATCCTGAATCTAGTAATACTAACCAACAAGGACCCAAGCAAGCTTGGGTACCTAAAAGGAAGTGAAAATTATATTTTACAGAAACACCACAGAAGGAGTCGCAAAGGAAAATGGTACTTGGATAGTGCGTGTTCCAGTCACATGACAGGTGACAAAAACCTGTTTAAAGAAGTTACAAAAATAGATGGAGAAAATGCCAAATTTGGTGATGATTCAAAAGGAAAGATAGTCGATACCGGAACAGTTCCTTTCAATAATAACTGTGATATCACTGAAGTTTATCTTGTTGACAAACTTAACTATAACCTTCTGAGTATAAGTCAGCTATTGGACTCAGGGTATGGAGTAAAGTTCAAGAAAACAGGTTGTGCTATTGAAGATGAGACAGGTAAAATACTCCTCCCAGGTAAAAGGTATGGAAATGTCTATATTTTTTATGGTCTTGAAAATATAGATGGTCATATTTGCTTAACGTCCATATTTGATGATCCATGGTTATGGCATAAGAAACTTGGTCAAGCAAGCACGCATTTGATAGAAAAACTTTCCAAGCATGATTTAGTTATTAGTTTACCCAAACTCAATTTTTCTAGAAATCATGTATGTGATGCATGTCGGATTGGTAAACAAACTAGAAATTCTTTCAAAAATAAAGATATTGTATCCACTTCAAAACCATTGCAATTGCTTCATATGGACTTATTTGGACCTACTAGAACTGCTAGCATAGGAGGAAAATGATATGCATTTGTTATTGTTGATGATTACTCACGTTTTACTTGGGTGATTATTCTATCTCACAAAGATGAAGCTTTGAAAATTTTCGAGATCTTCTGTAAAAAGGTCGAAAGAGAAAAGGGATATCTTATTACAACTATTCAAAGTGATCACGGAGGAGAATTTAAAAGCAGAGCATTTGAAGATTTCTGCAATGATCAAGGATACACTCACAACTTCTCTGATCCAAGGTCACCCCAACATAATGGAGTTGTTGAAAGGAAAAGCAGGATTTTACAGGATATGGCAAGAACTATGATACTAGAATATTCACTGCCAAATCACTTCTTGGCAGAAGGAGTAAGTACAGCTTATGACATCCTCAATCGATGTCTCATAAGACCTATCGTGAGGAAGACTCCCTATGAACTGTGCAAAGGTAAACGACCTAATATAAGTTACTTTCATCCTTTTGGAAGCAAGTGTTTCATTCATAATAATGGTAAGGACAATCTTGAAAAATTCGATCCAAGAAGTGATGAAGGTATTTTTCTGGTTTATTCATTGAATAGTAGATCTTTTAGAGTCTATAATAAATGCACATTGTGTGTAGAAGAGTCAGTATATGTTATCTTTGATGAGAATAACACTTCGGCCGAGAAAGGAATTACTGCAGGTGATGAAGATCAAACACAAGTAATTCAGGAGACAAGCAAATCCCAAGAGTCGACTAATAAACCTGATAGTGTGGTAGAGTCAACTAATGAGATTAGCAACAGTCAATCAGAACCTCCAGAGGAGTCAACTACTCATACAGTTCGTCCAAATGAATGGAGAAGTGAACCGGAATATCCTCAAAAGTTCATCATAAGGGATCCAAGCGAAGGAATGAAAACCAGGGGAGCTCTCAAGAAGAAAGCTAACATAACACTGATTTCCCAGATTGAGCCAAAGAAAATAGAGGAAGCTTTGAAAGACTCAAGCTGGCTCCAAGCAATGAAGGAAGAGCTAGATCAATTCGACAAAAATCAAGTATAGAAACTGATGACCAAGCCTGAAAATGCACCCGTAATTGGAACAAAATGGGTCTTCAGAAATAAGTTGAATGAGGATGGAAAAGTTGTGAGAAACAAAGCCAGATTAGTTGCTCAAGGATACTCTCAACCAAAAGGAGTCGACTATGACGAAACCTTCACTCCAGTAGCTCAACTGGAATCTATACGAATTCTTCTTGCATATGCATTATTTAAAAGATTCAGGTTGTTCCAAATGGATGTTAAAAGTGTCTTTTTGAATGGTTTCATTGAAGAGGAGGTATACGTGAAACAACCTCCTAGATTTGAAGATTCAAAGTTTCCCTACCATATGTACAAACTGACCAAAGCGCTGTATGGACTGAAACAAGCTCCACGAGCATGGTACGAAAGACTTAGCTCATTTCTTATTGATCACGAATTTACAAGAGGTAAAGTAGATATTACCCTGCTTAATAAAAGATCATCAGAAGGTAATCTCATTACTCAAGTTTACGCTGATGATATTATTTTTGGTAGTGCTAATCCTCTTTTGTGTAAGGAATTTTCAAATCTTATGCAAAGCAAGTTTGAAATGAGAATGATGGGGGAGCTAACGTTCTTTCTTGGACTTCAAATTCAACAATCTGAAGAAGGAACGTTCATATGTCAGACAAAATATACAAAGGAGAATTTTCAAATCTTATGCAAAGCGAGTTTGAAATGAGTATGATGGGGGAGCTAACGTTCTTTCTTGGACTTCAAATTCAACAATCTGAAGAAGGAACGTTCATATGTCAGACAAAATATACAAAGGAGAATTTTCAAATCTTATGCAAAGCGAGTTTGAAATGAGTATGATGGGGGAGCTAACGTTCTTTCTTGGACTTCAAATTCAACAATCTGAAGAAGGAACGTTCATATGTCAGACAAAATATACAAAGGAGAATTTTCAAATCTTATGCAAAGCGAGTTTGAAATGAGTATGATGGGGGAGCTAACGTTCTTTCTTGGACTTCAAATTCAACAATCTGAAGAAGGAACGTTCATATGTCAGACAAACTATACAAAGGAGTTGATTCAAAAGTTCGGTATGAGCAATGACAAAACTATTGGCACACCAATGAGTCCTTCAACCAGTCTTGACAAAGATGAACAGGAAAATCCTGTTGATGAAGCTAAGTATCGTGGAATGATTGGCTCACTTCTTTATCTAACTGCTAGTCGACCGAATATTATGTTTAGTGTCTGTAAATGTGCCAGATTTCAGTCAGCTCCTAAAGAATCACATCTGACTGCAGTAAAGAGAATTATTCGATATCTTATTGGAACTGTCTCTCATGGATTGTGGTATCCACGCTCTAATAATTTTAAACTAGAAGGTTTTTCAAATGCTGATCTTGTAGGTGATAAGGAAGACAGAAAAAGTACCAGTGGAACATGCCAACTACTTGTAAAGGCACTGATATCTTGGAACAGTAAAAAGAAAGGATCAGTCGCATTATCCACAACTGAGGCTGAGTATATCGCCATTGAACAATATTGTGCACAGTTACTATGGATATCTCATCAATTGGGTGACTATGAATTATTCTTTAAACCTATACCAATTTTCTGTGATAACTCTAGTGCTATATGTCTCTCAAAAAATCCTGTGCATCATTCTAGGGCAAAGCATATAGACATCAAGCATCATTTTATTAGAGATCATGTTCTTAAGGGAAATATAGAACTATCTTTTGTTGGAACTACTGATCAATTAGCGGATATTGTTACTAAACCTTTACTAGAGGATAGATTCTGCTTTTTAAGAGAATTACTTGGTATTATTTGCATTAATCATTAATATTAGGACATATGTGTTACTATGTGGCTAATGCTGATTTTTTAATCATTAATTAAGCCTCCGAATTCCCTCTCTTTTCCTCTCTTTTCACATCAGTTACAGAGTTCAAAGAAGGAAAACCAATTATCACGTCTGATCACTGACACCCCTTCCTTTTCTGTACTCAACCGTCAGAAACCCTTCTTTTAATACCCGAAACCCTTTTTAATCTCCATCGTCTCTATCGCCTAGAAACCCTCTCCAAGAACTTTCCTCAACCAAAGCTTTTTCATGGCCAAACACTCCAAAAATCCCTCTGCCTATACTAGGAAGAGTACTCGCTCCAGAGCAAAACCCCCTTCTCAGCCTTCAGAACAAGTATACCTAGGGTCCGACCATTCAGAAGGTTTTGCCTCCTCTCAGGTGGACCTTCAGATCATTCTCATACTTTAGGAGAAAAAGCCTTTAAAAAAGACCTATGGAAGAACTCCCTGAATCCTTTACTCCAAAGAAGTCGAAAATAGATCTCTCCAACTCTTTAGAGTCTGACCTAAATTGCTGGGATTCTCCAAACAGAGATTTTTTCATCGCTTTGAAAGAAAGCCAATTGCTCATGGGAGGGTAGTCACCCTTGATGACATGGAAGCCCTAAATTGTAAGGTAAAAGATCTGTTGGTCTATTAAGGCTGGTCAAAATTCTTTTCTGTTCCCCCTCCTAAAGTTTATGAACCCCTACTAAAAATATTTTATGTAAATATACGCTCTAGTAAGTATGACAAGTTGGAATCCTTAGTGTTAGGGAAGCACATTGTTCTTGATTGTGCCATGTTTGACTCAATTTTCCAATGTAAGTGTTCTAGATTTCCCATGCTTTTAAAAATTCATGTCCTGATGATTTTGAAATCTCTTTTGATCAAGCAAAATGGTGTATTGCTGAGTGTCCATTTGAATCTCTCCCAAACCAGTTAGGTTCAAGTGATGTTAGTTTTGAAACTCGTGTTCGAGCCCACATTGTTGCAACTACTATGCTTCCTTGTACTAGTTCTTTCTCAATCTTCTCTCAAAGAGATATTTTTCTTGTCTATTGCCTTGTGACAAAACTCAAGATCAAACTATCCTCCTAGGTCATCAATTTTATGATTGAAAGTACTGATGATCCCACCAGTCTGCCCTATGGGATGGCCATCAATCACATTCTAGAAGCTCATAATATCTCCATCTCTGAATATCCCTTCATCTCTGTTTCAAAATCTTACAATTCTAGAGTGTTTGCGAGTATGGGGTATGTGTGTGTGAATGGCTCATGGGTTAAGAAGCAAGAAGGTGAGGTCAAACTTGTTCAACCTGAATCAAAATTCAAACCCTCTGTTTCCCATCATAGTCCTAGTGACCCTGACCTTGCTGAGAAACTTGCTGCCATTGACAATTAGCTGTCCACCATCAAATATCTTCTTGCTGTTACCCAATCCACTGTTGGAGACATTCATGCAATCTCTAAAGAAACAGGGTCTGATGTGTCAAAGATAAGAGTTGCGGTTCTCAGAGTTAGGGAAAACGCAGTCAAGGCATTCAAGGAGGTACACGACAGGCTTGATGGAGTGACTATCTCAGCCAGTGTCAGCTTTGATCAACTGAACGAGGCGATTTGCAATACTTTTACCTATTTCTTGTGTCGTTAATGTGGAAGTTTTAGACAATATTTTTTGTTGTGCTGTTTTGGACTGGATAACCAGTCGTTGGATGATGTTTTGTTTTGTTTTTCCATAACTCTGCAAGCATATCATGTTATAAATCCTATTTTAGTATATAGTATGTTGTTATCTGCTGTTATGTTGATGCCAAAAAGGGGGAGAAAGGATATATATAGTCGTACAGGTACATGCAGGGAAGTCGACTAGAGGTACACGCGGCACCTCTTGAGGGGGAGTCATAGATCCTGCAAAAGAAGTCGACTAAAGGAAGTAGTCTTAACAGCAAAGTCAACTGCACTCATTGAGGGGGAGTAAAATACAAGGAAGTCAACTCATGTTAACATATATTATTTTGTCATCATCAAAAAGGGGGAGATTGTTAGGTTTTAGTTTTAATGATGAAAATAATATAATTACTCTTGGTATAGGGACTCAAGGAAAGCATCCAAGATTGGAGGAATCAATTAAAGGAACTCAAGGAAAGCATCCAAGATTGAAGGAATCAATCAAAGACAAGGAAATCAATATGAGATTGATTGAAGCGGAAAAGAAATATCGAAGATCTTGCAATATGATCAATCAAGTTGCTATTACTGGAAAGACCAAAAATCAAGGAGTAAATTCGGCGCTATCAAGACCTGTAGAAGGAAAATTATTAAAGTTCTTTCATCAAGGAAGAGCAACGGCAAATAACCTTATTCTTGGAAATAATCAATCTCTTTCCAAGGATCAAATCTCTTGGGTTGGCAAATCTCTTCAGCAACGGCCTCTTACAAAGTATTTATACACATCCTTAAACCTTAGAAAAACATACTTTGATCGAACCAAATACCCTCTCTTTGTTCTACTGCAAACAAACATTGTAGCTCTATTAGATCTGGTGTATAACAAGTTAGAGAAAAAAGAGAGAAAAATATTGGTGAGTCATTGTATCAAAAAGAAACGAGTGACATAGAAACTGAGCCATTGGTGTAAACCACACCATTCACGATTGTACTCCAGAAACTCATTCACTGAAAGAGAACTTCCTTGCAACCCAAGGGGACTAGACTAGGATTCACATTGAATCCGAACCAGTATAAAAATTCCGGTGTCTTTAATTCCTGCACTTTATTTCTGCATCTTAATTTCTGCTCTTCTTATTATCTGGTTATTACATCTAATCGACTAATTAGAAAACTAGTCAACTAGTAGCTATTAAAATATAAAAATAAACAATTCACCCCTCCTCTTGTACTTTCAGCAGGAAGGACCATCGGAGTTGCTAATACATTTGGAACATTTGCTCTAATTATACTATTTACATTGGGTGGACTCGTCCTTTCACGAGGTATATTTGGTCATTTATATGTTTTGCAGAAGCCCGTCTTGCTTAAACCGACGAGTGTTAATTGTCTACTTCTAATGTTGTAGATGACGTGAAGAAATGGTGGATATGGGGTTACTGGTCTTCACCAATGTTGTATTCTCTGAATGCAATTTTTGTGAATGAATTTGATGGGAAACAGTGGAAACATGTAAGTTTCTTTATCTAATGCAACCTGCAAATAATTACTAATTCTTCTT
>AWOL01S0070774.1:34944-47039 GCA_000715115.1 Nicotiana otophora | reverse complement strand
TCACCCTTCGTGTATTAACACTCACAATATGGCACGGGATCACCCTTCGTGCATTAATACTCACAATATTGCACGGCATCACCCTTTGTGCATTAATACTCATAATATGGCACGACATCACCCTTCGTGCATTAACACTCCCCCTTACCATAATGTAATGCATAAATAACAACAGAGAGATAGAATAACAAGTACAAACCTTACTTCAACATTTGGTTCCATAATATCAACCTCAACTTTGAAATAAAAACTCAGTTATCACCAGAAAAATCCGTAAACATGATAAGAACGATAATTTGAACAACACTCGTATAACACATAGCAATTTGGTATAGGAATGAGACAATATCAGAAAAATAGAAAAACATGAAAAACAAAAACAGGTAAATTGGCGGCGTATATGTACTCGTCACCTCACATATACGCCGCTCACATGAATTTCACCTAGCAAATAATCTAAGGTTCCTAATTCTCTCAAGTCAGGGTTAGACACAACACTTACCTCGCTCTGAAGGCCACTTAATTCTCAATCACAGCTTTTCCTTTGAAATTCACCTCCAAACCACTCGTATCTATTCAAAAATGACTCAATAATATCAAATATTGCTAAAGGAATCAATTATATTGCATAAATTAAATTTTCCAAATTTTTCTCCAAAAAGTCAAAAAATCAACCCCGGGCCCGCTTGGTCAAAACCCGAGGTTCAGACCAAAATCCTTTTAGTCATTCACCCTCAAACCCGAATATGTAATTAGTTTTGGAATCCGACCTCAAATTGATGTCTAAATCCCTAAATTTCCGAAATCCCTAGTTTCTACCCTAACCCCTAATTCTACCATGAAAACTCTAGATTTTAGGTTGAAACTTCAAGAAATGTAATGGGTACTTGAAAGAAAATGGTTTAGAATCACTTGCCAACAATTTGGGGAAGAAATAACTCTTGAAAAATCGCCTCTCACCGTTTGGTTTTTGAAAATAAAATGAGTTTTTGGCAAAAATCCCGTTTTGGATTCTGTTAAGTGTTGGGCGACAATGTTCATCGCGTGCGCGAGAGCACTGTCGTGTTCGCGAAGTCTATGGGCTGCCAAGCCTTCAACGCGAGGCAGTGCTCGCGTTCGTGTAGGCTACCCTTCCTTGGTCTTCGCGTTCGCGAGACATTGCTCGCGTTCGCGATGGAGAAAAGGCTACCTCCCCCTCCCCAGTGCCTAACACTACGCGTTCGCGATGGGCATGTCGCGTTCGCGAAGGGTAATGCCCCCATCGCTTCGCGTTCGCGACCAAGCCTTCGCGTTCGCGAAGAAGAAATCCTCAGCTGCCTAGTTTACTCTTCGCATTCGCGAAAGTACCTTCGCGAACGCGAAGAAGGACATGCCAGAACACAAACTCTGCAGAAAAACCAGATTTCCAAAGTCCAAAACATCTCGTGGCCTATCCGAAACTCACTCGAGCCCTCGGGGCTCCAAACCAAACATGCACACAAGTCTAAAAGTATCATACGAACTTGCTCGCGCGATCAAATCGCCAAAATAACACCTAGAACTCTAAATTTAGCACCAATTCAACTGAAATTCTCAAGAACACTTTAAAACTTTTAATTTCTCAACTGGACGTCCGAATCACGTCAAATCAACTCCATTACTCACCAAATTTCACAGACATGTCTTAAATATCATAACGAACCTATACCGGGCTTCAGAACCAAAATACGGACCCGATACTAACAATGTAAAATATCAATCAATTCTTAAAAACAAATAATTTTCAAACTTTTAATTTTTATTAAAAATTCATAAGTCAAGCTAGGGACCTCCAAATTCGATTCCAGGCATACGTTCAGGTCCCATAATTCGATACGGACCTACCGGGACCGTCAAAATACGGATCCGGGCCCGTTTATCAAAACTATTGACCGAAGTCAACTAAAATTAACTTTTAAGGCAAAAATTCTTATTTTCATTAGTTTTCAACATAAAAGCTTTCAGGAAACCTACCCGGACTGCGCATGCAAATCGAGGAGGGTAAAAATGATATTTTTAAGGCTTAAGAGTGCAGATTCGAGCTCTAAAACATAAGATGACCTTTTGGGTCATCACAGCTTCTCAGCTAAGTCCAAATACAATACTTTCCTACATAAAAGGGTAGGCATACTCTCAAGTTAAACATTTAATATTTCACAGAAATTTCATATCAAGTTTGACAGAAACAGAAAATAATATTTTTCCGAACATTTCCAAAATAGTGATATATGACAGTTGAAATGCAGCAAATAATGAAATCAATGCATCCTCTCAGAGTAACCGTCACTCAGTCCTCCCATTCACTCCAATCTCACAGTCACTCTTTCCTTGCAGTCACTCATCACTCGGCACTCGCACTCGCACTCGCACTCGCACTTACTCGCACTCAGCAGGTACATGCGCTCACTGGGGGTGTGTACAGACTCCGGAGGGGATCCTTCAGCCCAAGCGCTATAGCAAGCCAATCATGGCATATAACAATGAAACATGCTGCGACGTGCAGCTCGATCCCATAAATATCCTCACAATTAGGCTCTCGACCTCACTCAGTCATCAACCTCTCCAGTCTCTCGGTCTCACGATGTCATGAAAATCATCCCAAAAATGATAATATGATGCATCAATAAATAGCAACAGAGACTAAGATATGATATGAAATGAATGAACATGACTGAGTGTGAAATTACAATTTAAACATATAATTCAACCACAGAAATGATCCCAGTGGGTTCCAATATAACAGTGTATATCTAAGCACGATTTATAATACGAGTCTCAGCTCAATTTTCTCTAACACATAGAGAATGTACTGGTATCAACAAATTATTCAACTATACAGTTCCATGGAATTTTGACCAAGTCACAATTTCTATGGTGCACGCCCACGCGCCTGTTACCTAGCATGTGCGTTACCTCAAAACTAATCACATAAAATATAATCCGGGGTTTCATACCCTCAGGATCAAATTTAGAACAGTCATTTACCTCAAAGCATGTAATTCTTTATTCCACTATGCCTTTGCCTCATGAATTGGCCTCCAAACGCCTCGAATCTAGCCACAAATAATTCTATTCAGTCAATAAAATTTATTGGAATTAATTCCATAAGAAAATACTAATTTTCCATAAAAATTCAAAATTTAGCTCAAAAATCGCCTGTGGGGCCTACATCTCGAAACCCGACAAAAGTTATAAAATCCGAAAACCCATTCAACCATGAGTCTAACCATACCAATTTTACCAAAATTCGACCTCAACTCAACTTCCAAATCCTCAAATCTTATTTTCAAATCATTAGATTCAAATCCCCGATTTACACCTCAAACACACGTAATCTAGTCGGATTATTCGATGATAATTCAATATTATAGAGTATAAATGATCACTAGTGACTTACCGCAAGATTCCTTGTGATTTCTCGCTCAAAAATTGCCTCAACCCGTGTTGGAAATGTTAGAAATGACAAAAATCTCGAATTCCTTTGTTTTTAACATTCTACCCAGGATTTCCGCACCTGTGGTAACTTGTCCTCTTCTGCGGTCTCACGGGTGTGCCCCCATAGCCCGTTTCTGCGCCAAAATCTGCACTTGCGCCCCTTTGAGCGCCTCTGTGAGAGCCGCACCTGCACCCCTATGTGCGCTTCTGCACACCCTCGCCCGCGCCTGCGTGAGCTGCTACTGCGCAACATGAGCCGCACCTGCGGCATCGCACCTGCGGCTAATTTCTCGCAAGTGCGATCACACCAGAAAACAAAAATTTCCCAGATTTCTTCTAAGTCCGAATTTGATTCATTAACTATCCGAAACTCACCCGAGACCCTTGGGACCTTAACCAAATACACCAACATATTCTAAAACATCATACGAACTTAGTCGAGCCTTCAAATCACATCAAACAACACCAAAAACACGAATTACGCATAGATTCAAGCCTAATGAACTTTGAAACTTCCAATTTCTACAAACGACACCGGAGCCTATTAAATCACGTTCGATTGACCTCACATTTTGCACACAAATCATAAATGACATAACAGAGGTATTCCAATTTTCATAATCGCATTCCAACCCCGATATCAAAAAGTCAACCCCCCGGTCAAACTTCCCAAAAATTCGACTTTCGCCATTTCAAGCCTAATTCCACTATGCAAATAATTATCCGGACACGCTCCTAAGTCCAAAATCACCATACGGAGCTATTGAAATCATCAGAATTCAAATCCGAGGTTGTTTACACATAAGTCAATATCCGATTAACGTTTCCAACTTAAGTTTTCAATTATGAAACTAAGGGTCTCATTTCACTCTGAAATCCTTCCGGACCCGAACCAACTAATCCGGTAAGTCATAAAATAACTGTAAAGCTTAACTTGAGCAGTAAATGGGGAAACAGGGTTATAATACTCAAAACGACCGGCCGGATCGTTACATTCTCCCCCTCATAAACAAACGTTCGTCCTCGAACGATTTTAGAATCATACCTGGAGTGTCAAATAGGTGTGGATATTTGCTCTGTATCTACTGCTCAATCTCCCAAGTAGCTTCTCCGACTGGTTGGCCTCTCCACTGTACCTTCACTGATGCTATGTTCTTTGACCTCAGCTTTTGAACCTGCCGGTCTAAAATAGCCACCGACTCCACATCATAAGTCAAATTACCGTCCAACTGCACTGTACTAAAATCCAAAATATGAGACGGATCCCCGACTTACTTTCGGAGCATGGATACATAGAATACTGGATGAACGCTTGATAGGCTAGGTGGCAAAGCAAGTTCATAAGCCACATCTCCAATATTCTTAAGTATCTCAAAAGGCCCAATATATCGAGGGCTCAACTTGCCCTTCTTCCCGAACCTCAACACACCCTTCATAGGTGAAATCTTAAGCATAACCTTCTCCCCAACCATGTAAGCAACATCACGGACCTTCCTGTCAGCATAACTCTTCTGTCTAGACTGCGCCGTGCGAAGCCGTTCCTGAATCAATTTAACCTTCTCCAAAGCATCTTGAACTAAGTAAGTACCTAATAGCCTAACCTTACCCGGCTCAAACCAACCTACCGGAGACCAACACCGTCTCCAATATAAAGCCTCATACGGAGCCATCTGAATAATCGATTAGTAGTTGTTATTGTAAGCAAACTCTTCCAGTGACAGAAACTGATCCCAAGAATACCCAAAATCAATGACACAAGTGTGTAACATATCCTGCAATATCTGAATAGTGTGCTCGGACTGTCCGTTCGTCTGAGGGTGAAATGTTGTGCTTAACTGAACTTGTGTGCCCAATTCTTGGTGCACTGCTCTCCAAAACGGTGATGTAAACTGCGTGCCCCGATCTGAAATGATGGACACTGGCACACCATGTAGGCGAACAATCTTGCGAATATAAATCTCAGCCACCAGCTCCGAAGAATAATTAGTACCAACTGGAATAAAATATGCGGACTTAGTCAATCAATCTACAATCACCCAAACAACATCAAACTTCCTCAAAGTCTGTGGGATCCCAATTACTAAGTCCATGGTAATAAGCTCCCACTTCCACTCCTGAATTTCAAGTCTCTGAAGTTATCCGCCCGGTTTCTGATGTTCGTACTTCACCTGTTGACAATTTAAACACCAAGCTACAAACCCAACTATATCTTTCTTCATTCGCCTCCACCAATAGTGTTGCCTCAAATCCTGATACATCTTCGCGGCACCTGGATGAATAGAGTACCGCGAACCGTGAGCTTCCTGGAGAATAAACTCATGCAAACCATCTACATTAGGCACACATAGCCTGCCATGCATCCGTAATACACTGTCATCCCCAATAGTGATCATCACCGTGCTGAACCGTGTCCTTAAGGACAAGCAGATGGGGATCATCATACTGGCACTCTCTGAAGCGATCATATAAAGAAGACCGAGAAACCACACAAGCCAAAACTCTATTCGACTCGAAAATATCCAATCTAACAAACTGGTTGGCCAAGGCCTGAACATCCAAGGCTAAAGGCCTATCTGCTACCACTAAGTATGCTAAGCTGCCCAAGCTCTCCGCCTTACGACTCAAGGCATCGTCCACCACATTGGCCTTTCCTGGATGATAGAGAATGGTGATATCATAATCCTTTAGCAACTCTAACCACCTTCGCTGCCGCAAATTAAGATCCTTCTATTTAAACAGATATTGTAGACTCCGGTGATCGGTATAAACCTCACAATGGACACCGTACAAGTAATTTCGCCAAACGTTTAAGGCATGAACAATAGCTGCTAACTCAAGGTCGTGGACTGGATAATTCTTCTCATGTACCTTTAACTGTCTGGATGCATAGGCAATCACCGTACCGTCTTGCATCAGCACTGCGCCGAGACCAATACGCGACGTGTCACAATACACAATATAAGACCCTGAACTTGTAGGCAACACCAATACTGAGGTTGTAGTCAAAGACGTCTTGAGCTTCTGGAAGCTCTCTTTACATTCATTCGACCACCTGAACGGAGCACCTTTCTAGGTCAATTTAGTCATAGGCGATGCAATAGACGAGAAAACGATGATAATAACCAGCCAAGCCGAGAAACCTCCGAATCTTAGTAAGTGAAGATGGACTGGGCCATCTCTGAACTGCCTTTATTTTCTTCGGATCCACCTTAATTCCTTCACTGGACACTATGTGTCCCAAGAATTCCCCTGAACTAAGCCAGAACTCACACTTAGAGAATTTGGCATATAGTTTCTCCTCTCTCAGCCTCTATAATACAATACCCAAGTGTTGTGCATGCTCCTCATGGATACGTGAGTACGCCAAGATATCATCAATAAATATCACAATAAATGAGTCAAGATACGGCTGGAATATGTTATTCATTAGGTGCATAAATGTTGCTGGGGCATTGGTTAGCCCAAATAACATCACAAGAAATTCATAGTGACCATAACAAGTTCTGAATGCTGTTTTTAGAATATCTGTATCCCAAATTTTCAACTGGTGATACCCAGATCTCAAATCAATTTTGGAGAATACCCTCTCTCCCTGAAGTTGGTCAAATAGATCATCAATACGCGGCAAAGGATACTTATTCTTGATTGTAACTTTGTTCAACTACCTGTAATCGATATACATTCGCATAGTACCATCTTTGTTTTTTACAAACAGAACCGGTGCACCCCAAGGCGACACACTAGGACTAATGAACCCCTTATCAAGAAGTTCCTTAAGTTGCTCTTTCAATTATTTTAACTCAGCTGGTGCCATACGGTACAGCGGAATAGAAATGGGCTGAGTGCCCTGCACCAAGTCAATACCGAAATCAATATCCATGTCGGGCGGCATACTCGGCAGGTCTGCAAGAAATATATCTGGAAAGTCTCTCACTACCGGTATTGCATCAATAATAGGAGTAACTGCATCAACATCTCTCACAAAATCCAAATATGACAAACACCCCTTCCCAACCATACGTTGGGCTTTCAAATAAGAAATTACCCTGCTGGGAACATGATCTAGAGAACCTCTCCATTCGACCTTCAGCAACCCCGGCATCGCCAACGTCGCAGTTTTTGCGTGATAGTCCAGAATAGAATGTCATGGTGCCAACCAATCCATACCCAGGGTTACATAGAAATCAACCATACTGACCAATAAGAGATCAACTCTAGTCTCCAGTCCCCAAATGGTTACTACACAAGACCGATATACACGGTCCACAATAATAGTATCGCCCACCGGTATAGATACATGAACAGGTGAAACTAAAGACTCATGGGACATATCCAGATAATGAGTAAAGTATGATGATACATACGAATAAGTAGAACTAGGGTCACATAATATAGAAGCTTCCCTGTGGCACACTGAGACAATACATGTGATCACTGCATCTGAAGCAACGACATCTGGCCTGACAGGAAAATCATAGAATCGGGCCTGACCGCCACCTGATCGGCCTCCCCCTTTTGGGCGACCCCTAGCTAACTGACCTCAGCCCCGTGCTGGCTAGGTGTGTGGTGAAGTAACTGGTGTTGACATCATAGTCTGACTCCTCTGTTGCACTGGACCTCCCGAGCGACGAGGACACTGCCTCCACATATGCCCAAATTCCCCGCACTCAAAGTAGCTCCCCGGTACTGGTGGTAGTGCCGACTGAATCGGGCCCCGAGAACTAGAATAACTACTAAAAGCACCTGGTGTAAATGAACCCTGAACTGAAGGAGCACGGAACAAACTCTTGGCTGGAAGGACACTGAGAGATAACTGACCCTGATGAGAATTATATGAACCATGGCTGGATGATGCACCACGGTGAACTGGACGACCCGTCTGTGCATGTCTGTAAGGATGATCCCTACTGCGGTAAAACTGACCCCCTGAAGGAATACTGCTAAAATCACCTGGTCCACGAGGCCTGTTGGCCTCCCTCTCTCAATGTTCCTGACTACGAACCATCTCTATCTGCCGAGCAATGTCAACTACCTCATCAAAAATAGCACCAGATACTCTTTCCCGAGTCATACGTAACCGTAGCTGATATGTGAGGCCATCAATAAACCTCCTAATCCTCTCCCTATCAGTGGGAACCAACCAAACTGCATGACAAGCCAACTCAGAAATCTCATCTCGTACTACGTCACAGATATGTCATCCTGACGTAACTGCTCAACTGTCTATGCAGCTCCTCTCTGTGAGTCCGCGGCACGAACTTCTCCAAAAAGAGAACAGAGAACTCATGCCATGTAAGTGGTACTGCACCAATAGGCTTGCGCCTCTCATAAGCCTCCCACCATCGGAAGGCAGCTCCAGAAAACTGAAAAGTAGTGAACGAGACCCCACTGGTCTCCAAAATACCCGATGTCTGAAGCATCCACTGGCACTTATCCATAAATTCCTAAGCATCCTTTGACTTAGCACCGCTAAATAATGGAGGTCGAAGCCTCCCAAATTTCTCAAGTCTCATATGCTCATGATCTGCCATAATAGGGACTACTGGGGCATGTGCAGCTGCAACTGGTTGTACTAGTAGTTCCCCCGGTATCTGAAGTCCCTGTACTACCTGATCTAGAGTAAAGGCAACAGGGGTATGAGTACCTCACCCGACCTGAGAAGTGGCAGGTGCGGCCTGAGGCGAAACCACCTGAGCAAGGCGAGTGCAAACTATTAATATCTGGGCCAACGTCTCCTAAAGGCCTGGAATCTCAATGGGCATAGCTGGTGCCTAAGCTGGTCCTGTCGGCTCAGCTATATCTGAAATCTGCTCCTGAGCTGGAGCAACTGGTGCTACTACAGGTGCTGGTTCAACTATGGTACGAGCTAAACCTCGACCTCTACCTCGGCCGCAGCCTCTACCATGACCCCGACCTCTCGCGGCCCTAACTGGTGGCACTGGTGGCACTGGTGGCCCTGGTGGCTAACCGTCCGATCCGATAGTACGTGTTCACACCATCTGTGAGAGAATAGAATAATATAATTTTAGTTTTCCGGAATCAACAAGTCTGCACGATAGAATACAAGAAAATTATATTTTCCTAAAGGTTTGGCAGCTATTCGAAGATAAGTACAGACGTCTCCGTACCGATCCGCAAGACTCTACTAAACCTTCTCATGACTCGTGATACCTATGTAACCTAGGCTCTGATACTAAATTATCACGACCCAAAATCTCACCCGTCATGATGCGCCTATCTCGACACTAGGCAAGCCGATAACATCAATAACCTACAATTTCTTTAAATGCGGACAACATGATAAGTAAGTTTAAGAGTAAATTCCACAAATACCAGATATAAAAACACTCCCAAAACCCGGTGTCACTGAGTACATGAGCATATATAAATTACAAGTCTGGGAAACCCGGTCTATAATAATCTGAGACCAAATACAATAAACAAAAGGATAGGGAAGGAGAGACAAGGTCTACGAAACATAGTAGCTACCTCTGAATCTCCGGAAAAATCAACTGTGTGAAAGAATCAACACCCACTGTGTCCGGGATCACCTGGAATAGCACACAATGTGCAGGGTGTAGTATGAGTACAACCTACTAAGTAAGTAACAATAATAAATAAAGAACTGAAAGTAGTGAGGAGCTTCTCAGCTAATTTCAAATACAGTACTTTCCTACATAAAAGGGTAGGCATACTCTCAAGTTAAACATTTAATATTTCACAAAAATTTCATATCAAGTTTGACAGAAACAGAAAATAATATTTTTCCGAAAATTTCCAAAATAGTGATATATGACAGCTGAAATGCAGCAAATAATGAAATCTATGCATCCTCTTAGAGTAACCGTCACTCGGTCCTCCCATTCACTCCAATCTCACAGTCACTCTTTCCTTGCAGTCACTCATCGCTCGGCACTCGCAGTCAATAGGTACATGCACTCACTGGGGGTGTGTACAGACTCTGGAGGAGATCCTTCAGCCCAAGCGCTATAGCAAGCCAATCATGGCATATAACAATGAAACATGCTGCGGAGTGTAGCTCAATCCCATAAATATCCTCACAATTAGGCTCTCGACCTCACTCAGTCATCAACCTCTCTAGTCTCTCGGGCTCACGATGTCATGAAAATCAGCCCAAACATGATAATATGATGCATCAATAAATAGCAACAGAGACTAAGATATGATATGAAATGAATGAACATGACTGAGTGTGAAATTACAATTTAAACATATAATTCAACCACAGAAATGATCCCAGTGGGTTCCAATATAACAGTGTATATCTAAGCACGATTTATAATACGAGTCTTAGCTCAATTTTCTCTAACACATAGAGAATGTACCGGTATCAACAAATTATTCAACTATACAGTTCCATGGTATTTTGACCAAGTCACAATTGCTACGGTGCAGGCCCACACGCCCGTCACCTAGCATGTGCGTCACCTCAAAACCAATCATATAACACATAATCTAGGGTTTCATACCCTCAGGACCAAATTTGGAACTGTTACTTACCTCAAACCGTGTAATTTTTTATTCCGCTATGCCTTTACCTCGTGAATTGGCCTCCAAACACCTTGAATCTAGCCACAAATAATCTGATTCAGTCAATAAAATTTATTGGAATTAATTCCATAAGAAAATACTAATTTCCCATAAAAATTTGAAATTTAGCTCAAAAATCGCCTGTGGGGCCCACATCTCGAAACCGACAAAAGTTACAAAATCTGAAAACCCATTCAACCACGAGTCTAACCATACCAATTTTACCAAAATCCGACCTCAACTCGGCCTCCAAATCCTCAAATCTTATTTTCAAATCCCTAGGTTCAAATCCCCGATTTACACCTCAAAAACACGTAATCTAGTCGGATTATTCGATGATAATTGAATATTATGGAGTAGAAATGATCACTAGTGACTTACCTCAAGATTCCCCATGATTTCTCGCTCAATAATTACCTCAACCCGTGTTGGAAATGTTAGAAATGACAAAAATCTCGGACTCCTCTATTTTTAATATTATGCCCAGGATTTTTGCACATGCGGAAACTTGGCCGCTTCTATGGTCTCGCAGGTACGCCCCCAAAGCCTGTTTTGCGCCAAAATCCACACATGCGCTCCTTTGAGCGCTTCTGCGAGAGCCGCACCTGCACCCCTATGTGCGCTTCTGCACAAGCGCTTCAGTGCACCCTCGCTCGCGCCTGCGTGAGCCGCTTCTGCGCAATATGAGTCGCATGTGCGGCATCGCACCTACGGCCAATTTCTCGCAGGTGCGATCACACCAGAAAACAGATATTTCCCAGTTTTCTTCTAAGTCTGAATTTGATCCGTTAACCATCCGAAACTCACCCCGAGACCATCAGGGCCTTAACCAAATACACCAACATGTCCTAAAACATCATACGAACGTAGTCGAGCCTTCAAATCACATCAAACAACACCAAAAATACGAATCACACATAGATTCAAGCCTAATAAACTTTGAAACTTCCAATTTCTACAAACGACGCCGGAACTTATCAAATCATGTCTGATTGACCTCAAATTTTGCACAGAAGTCATAAATGACATAAAGGAGGTATTCCAATTTTCAGAATCGGATTTCGACCCCGATATCAAAAAGTCACCCCCCC
>AWOL01S0070774.1:16260-34902 GCA_000715115.1 Nicotiana otophora | reverse complement strand
CATACATTTACTGGGATTATCGACCTTATATCAGTATCTTATGCCCCCCCAAACTTTTCAAAAATTCGACTTTTGCCATTTCAACCCTAATTCCACCACGGACCTCCAAATAATTTTCCGGATACGCTCCTATGTCCAAAATCACCATACGGAGCTATTGGAATTATCATAATTCAAATCCGAGGTCGTTTACACATAAGTCAATATCCGGTTAACTTTTTCAATTATGAGACTAAGTATCTCATTTCACTACGAAATCCTTCCGGACCCGAACCAACTAATCTGGTAAGTCATAAAACAACTGTAAAGCTTAACTTGAACAGTAAATGGGGTAACGGGGTTATAATACTCAAAAAGACCGGTCGGGTCGTTACAATCCCATATTATCATTTTTGCTTTCCTTATAAATTTAGCAACATTTCCCTGCTTTGAAATATTTATGATGGTTATTTAAGTTGTTTGAAGAGGTATATCAAATGTAAAATGTATGACCTCATAATAAAATCATTATTGGTACACCACTTGCTATTTTTCTTAACAATGTCATGCCTCTTGACATGATATTTGCAAATAATGCATGACATAGAAATATTATTTCTATTCCGCCGGAGGCATCAACAAAGAATAATCTTGTTATAGCAGAGTCGACTCTTTATAATACGGTCTTGAAAGCTTGTTCTTGTTTAGGATTTAGCTTTGATTGTGCTTCCTCAGACACTTGTATAGCATTTTGATTCTTAATAATAGACTAACCTTTTACTTTGTATTCTAACGCTCTTTTTATGGAATAAATTTATGTATCCTAAGATAGTTTTTTTTAACTTGAATAAGAATTTCACTCATGTGATGAATTTAAAAAATAATTGAATTGGATTCTATTGCTAAATAATTAATTAAAATATTTAATTATTTAGTTTTAACATAAAAATAATTTATTCTATGTTGATTTAGATCTTAATATTAGTTCATCTCTTGTTTTGAATATTTATTCTTAATTATAATTTATCTACCATAAATTTATTTTCAAAAATAAAAAGATTGATATAACATTTCACTTTTAGAAACTTAAATATTAAAAATTAGCATAGAGGGTATTGTAGTCCAAAAAATAGGTTATTGCAGTTATGTCCTTTCCCCATGAGTTCTTCCGTTTAATATTTTAGGGCTATTTTGGTATTTTAATATTTTATTTATACTTTTATAATAATATAGGCTCTACTTTTTCTAAATAAATTTGGACAGTATAATACATTCTTAAGTTAAATTAATAATCGGACATTATGATATGTTTTCAAATTAAATTAGAAATAGAAAGGTTTTAAGAAGTATATCCTAAAAGTAATAGGATTACATGACTAAAGATATTTATTTGTTCAATTTTATACGAATTAGACAGCCCGGAAGTAATTATACTAATAGGATTCCTAAGGATAATCATATAGGATTCCTAACGTGTAGTATTATGTCCTTAAACTAATAGGATTATAAGGTTAATATCTAGAATTCTGGTTATGTCCTTTTATTATGAGTTATTATGCTTAATATTACAAGGTTATTTTTGTAAACCGACATTGTATTCATGCTTTTATCATAACTCGTATCTATGAACGTGCGTTGCACGTTAATAATGGCACGTGATGATTTAAACATTTATTTATATGAAGGAACAATAAAATTTAATTAATGAGAGAAATTTTATGTATAATATTACAACAATCATCTTAATGCCGAAAAATATTATTACTTTAGCATAATACATGAATTTAAAATAAAAGAATATCATCAAAACTTACACAAATGATCAATTTTGTCATGTTAGTTAGATAATTATATATTATAGTTTAAAAGTATTTAATATGGTGGTATCTTAACGAACACTTCTTTGTGGACAGTATTTTTTGTGTATGTTTCCTCCTAATGTGTTGGTTGTTGTGCCTTAACCAGAACTCTTGTTGTCGATCTTTATATCCCTCTTGAAAGTGCAACATACAGTTGTTCGTGCAAGAAAACATATTGCGGTAAATATAGTCCAATATTTAGAATGTTTGTTATTATGCTTTATTTATTATATTTGCAAAACATAAACATACTAAAAATTAATTTCACCTAAAAAGGATATTCCTTAGTTTCGGAAGACGAAAGTTGAAATCAGGGATAAGAATGTACTTAGAAGCACATTAACCAGGATCATAATTTTTGCATGTATGACGTTATTGTCAAAACTTCTATATACCATATGTGTGCTATTGCATAATCTATTAGGCGTATCTAAGTTTTTCAGTAGCATGACAGGCATATGTTTCTTCAAAATTAATCTATATACAATGGAAGATCAATTTTAACTTAGTCTACTATATATACGGTGGCACTGTCACGACCTAATTTCACCTATAGGTCGTGATGGCGCCCAACACTATAGCTAGACAAGCCAATAAATAAATTAAACATATATCAATTATTTTCAGAATAATTTTCTAAGTAATTTTATTATTTTTCTAGAAATATTAAAGATATTTGAAAAGATGCTGTTTAACTTAAATCCAAGAAAATAATACAATTCATAATTCTACCAATGTGTAAGCCAAGACCTGGTGTCACAAGTGTATGAGCATCTAGTAGATTATACAAAACTTCAAATACTGTCTGAAATAAAAATAGACAGAATAAAATGCAATAAGAGGTACTGGTAGCTACATAACGGCTCAGAAAGGCAGCTACCACTACATTTCTGGATAACGTGGATGTGCGATGATAGGTCCTCCACTAGTGCCTGTCTCAGATCCTGCACAAATATTGCAGCAAGTGTAGTATGAGTACGTAAACAACGTGTACCCAGTAAGTATCAAGCCTAATCTCGAAGTGGTAGAGACGAGATGGTCGACTTTCACACTCACCAAGGGTCAACAATATTAAATAGAATAAAACAGAATTTATTTAACTCAACATGATTCGCAAAGTCAACAATAATTTTATTTAATCAGCATAAATAATTAAATTACCTCAAATGCAACAATTCTCAATATATTAATTAAATTCCTTCAATTTCAATAAATTTGCAATTTATCAATTAGCTTTACAAGCTGCAATAAACTATCCAAGTATCGTGTAATTATTATTATTAGACACGATTTCTGCCGAGGTCGTACGACCCGATCCAGAGTGTAGTGTATACTGCCGAGGGACGTGTGGCATGATCCATAGATGCATCTATCCTGCCGAGGCATTCGGCCCGCTCCACAAGAAAGGAGGACATTTTCTTATGTACCTCCGGAAGGAGAGTATATTTATTATAAGATAAATTCGGAATGAAGAACAATTTCTCTTAACAATTAATTAATTTAAACAGAAAATCAAGCATATGAGATTTTCATCCTTTAATATTTTTATCTAACAACTCATAATATATATATATATATATCAAATAATATTAATTAAACAAAGAATATAATTTACACAAGTAATTCATGCTTTGAGTCCTAAACTATACGGACTTTAGCATTAATAGTAGCTACTCACGGACTCTCATCACCTCGTGTGTACGTAGCACCCACAATTAGCAATAATTATTACTTTAATTACCTATGGGGTAATTTTCCCCTCACAAGATTAGACAAGAGACTTACCTCGTCTTGCTCCAATTTAATCCATTAAAAGGTTTTTTCCTCGATTATCCAACTTTGATTGGCTCGAATCTAACCAAAAATATTCGATACAGTCACCAAAAATTATATAATCAATTTCATAAGAAAATACTACATTTTCAATAAAAATTCTGAAATTAATTAAAACTTCGCCTGTGGGGCCCATATCTCGAAATCCGATGAAAGTTACGAAATTCGATAACCCATTCAATTACGAGTCCAACCATACCAGTTTCACTCAACTCCAACTCCGAATGGATACCAAAATCTCAAAATTTCGTTTCTATGAGATTTCAAAAGTTTCCCAAATTTCAATCTCAAAACACTAATTAAATGGTGAAAACAATTATATATTCGTGTATATTGCCCAAATCCGAGTTAGAGTCACTTACCCCAATGTCTTTCCTTGAAAATCTATCAAAAATCGCCTCTGCTCAAGCTCCAATTTGTCAAAAATGGCGAATGGGACGAATGCCCTCCTTTATAATTCTGCCCAGGCAGCCCTCGATCATGACCTCGATCCCCGGCCTCGATCATTGTTCGATCATGGCCCTCGATCCTCGGCCTCGATCGTGGCTTCGATCATGGCCCTCGAGACCTTTGCCTTCGATCATGACCCTCGAGCCTTTGTCTTTGATCATGACCCTCGAGCCTTTGTCTTCGATCATGACCCCCGAGCCTTGCCTTCGATCATGACCCTCAATCATGGACTCGATCTTGGGTCTCGATCCTGGGCCTCGATCTTGGGCTCGATCTTGTCTCACAATTTCCAGCAGAAGAGACAAATTTGCACCAACTGTTTTAAGTCCATCTTTTGATCCGTTAACCATCCGAAACTCACCCGAGGCCCTCGGGACCTCAACCAAATATACCAACAAGTACCTAAAACATCATACGAACTTATTTGAAACCTCAAATCACATAAAACAACGCTAAAACCACGAATCATGCTCCAATTCAAGCTTAATGAAACTTAAAATTTCTAACTTCTACATTCGATGTCAAAACCTATCAAATCAAGTCCGATTGACCTCAAATTGTGCACACAAGTCATAAATGACATAACTGAGCTATGAAAATTTTCAGAACTAGATTCCGACTCTGATATCAAAAAGTCAAATCCCCAGTCAAACTTCCAAACTTAAATTCCTATATTAGCCATTTCAAGCCTAATTTAACTACGGACTTCCAAATAAAATTCCGAACACGCTCCTAAGTCCAAAATCACCATACGAAGCTGTTGGAATCGTCAAAATTCTATTCCGGGGTCCTTTTTTCAAATTGTTGACCGACGTCAAACTTGCCCTTTTAAAGCACACTAAAGGAACCAAGTATTCCGATTTCAACCCAAATACTTCCAAGTCCCGACCCAACCATCCCCGCAAGTCATAAATCATTAAAAGCACATACGATAAGTTTTATTTTAGGGAACGGGGTTCTAAAAGTCAAAATGGCCGGGTGGATCATTACATTCTCCACCTCTTAAACAAACGTTCGTCCTCGAACGGGTTTAGAATTATACCTGAAGTGCTGAATAAGTGTGGATATTTGCTCTGCATGTTTTCCTCGGCCTCCCAAGTCTCTTCCTCGACTGGTTGGCCCCTCCACTAGACTTTTACTGCAGAAATCCTCTTGGACCTCAACTGGCGAACCTGTTTATCAACAATGGCAACTGGTTCTTCTTCATAGCCCAAACTATTATCTAGTTGAATTGTGTTGAAGCCTAACACATGTGATAGGTCGGTATGATACTTCCGGAGTATAGATACATGGAAAACCGGATGAACTCCTGATAGACTGGGAGGCAATGCAAGCTCATAAGCAACCTCCCCAACTCGTCTCAACACCTCAAATGGCCCTATAAACCTTGGGCTCAACTTGCCCTTCTTCCCGAATCTCATGATTCCCTTCATCGGCAAAACCTTCAAGAGAACTTTTTCACCCATCATAAAGGATAAATCATGCGCTTTCTGATCTGCGTAACTTTTCTGTCTGGACTACGCTGTACGAAGTCGCTCCTGAATCAACTTTACCTTTTCTAAGGCATCCTTCACCAAATCAGTACCATATAACTTAGCCTCACCAGGCTCAAACCACCCGATGGGCAAAGGACATCGGCGACCATATAAAGCCTCAAATGGAGCCATCTCGATGCTGGATTGGTAACTTTTATTATAAGCAAGCTCGGCTAAAGGTAAGAACGATCCCACTGAGCTCCAAAGTCAATCACACATGCCCTGAGTATATCCTCCAAAATCTGAATTGTCTGCTCTGACTGCCCATCGGTCTGCGGATGAAAGGATATGTTGAGCTCTACACGGGTCCCCAATTCACTCTGTACTGCTCTCCAAAAATGTGAAGTAAACTGAGGGCCTCTATCTGATATGATGGAAATTGGCACACCGTGCAACCGAACTATTTCCTAAATATAAATTTAGGCCAACCTCTCTGAAGTATACATAGTCACAACCGGATTAAAGTGTGCCGACTTGGTCAACCTGTCAACAATCACCCAAACTGCATCAAACTTCCACAAGGTTCGCGGAAACCCAACTACAAAGTACATAGTAATGCGTTCCCATTTCCACTCCGGTATAGTCATTTGCTGAAGTAAGCCGCCTGGCCTCTGGTGCTTATATTTAACTTGCTGGCAAATTAGACACCTAGATACATACTCAACTATGTCCTTTTTCATTCGTCTCCACCAATAATGTTGCCTCAGGTCACGATACATCTTCGTAGTACCTGGATGAATAGAATACCGAGAACTTTGTGCCTCATCTAGGAGTTTTTTCCTCAGTCCATCCACATTAGGAACACATATACGATCCTGGATTTGCAGAACATCATCCGCTCCAATAGTAACTTCCTTGGCACCACCTCGTAGTACCGTTTCTCGAAGAACCATTAAGTGTGGATCATCATGCTGGCGAGCCTTGATATTTTCAAATAGTGAAGACTGAGCTACAACACATGCAATAACTCGGCTGGGCTCTGAAACATCCAGCCGCACAAGTCTGTTGGCCAAGGACTGAATATCCAAAGCTAATGGCCTCTCCTCTGCTGAAATGAACACCAAACTACCCATACTCTCCGCCTTTCTATTCAAGGCGTCTGCAACCACATTTGCTTTGTCCGGATGATATAGGATAGTAATATTATAATCTTTCAGTAACTCTAGCCATCTGCGCTGCCTCAAATTTAGGTCCCTCTGCTTGAACAAATGCTGCAAACTGCGATGATCAATGTAAACTTCACAAGACACACTATAAAGATAATGCCTCCAAATCTTAAGAGCGTGAACATTCGCAGCTAACTCCAAATCATGTAACGAATAATTCTTCTCGTGGGGCTTCAGCTGACGTGAAGCATATGCAATAACTCGCCCTTCCTGTATTAATACACAACCCAAACCAATGTGTGAAGCATCACAATATACTGTATACATCCCCGAACCAGAAGGCAACACTAACACTGGTGTTGTAGTCAATGCTGTCTTGAACTTCTGAAAGCTCACCGCACAATCATCGGACCATCGGAACGGAGCACCCTTCTGGGTTAATTTGGTCAAAGGTGCTGCAAGAGACAAAAACCCTCCACGAACCGACGATAATAACCTGCTAAACCCAGAAAACTCCCGATCTCAATCGCCGAAGTGGGACGATGCCAATTCTGAACTGCCTCAATCTTTTTGGGATCAACCTTAATACCCTCGCCCGATATAATATGCCCCAAAAATGCTACAGACTCTAGCCAGATTTCATATTTGGAGAACTTAGCATATAACTTTTGTTCCCGCAACGTATGAAGCACCACTCCCATATGCTGCTCGTGCTCTTCTTTATTGCGCAAGTAAATCAAAATATCATCAATGAAGACAATGACAAACGAATCAATATATGGCCTGAATACCCTGTTCATCAAATCCATAGCACTACGGGGGCGTTAGTTAAATCGAAAGACATCACCAAAAATTTATAATGACCATATCGATTCCGAAAAGCAGTCTTCGAAATATCCGAATCCCGAATCTTCAACTGATGGTACCCCGACCTCAAGTCGATCTTAGAGAACACCTTAGCACTCTGCAACTGGTCAAATAGATCATTAATATGCAGCAACGGGTACTTGTTCGTAATAGTGACTTTGTTCAATTGGCAATAATCAATACACATCCACATAGTACCATCCTTATTCTTCACAAATAATATTGGTGCACCCCAAGGCGATACACTCAGTCTGACAAACCCTTTGGCTAGTAACTCCTCAAGTTGTTCTTTCAATTCTTTCGAACCCATGCGATATGGTAGGATAGATATAGGCTGGGTATCTGGAGCCAAGTCAATACAGAAATCAATATCACGATCAGGTGGCATACCTGGAAGATCTGAAGGAAATACATCGTAGAACTCCCGAACTACGTGTACTGAATCAATAGCCGGAGTCTCTGCAGTAGCATCCCGAACATAGGCTAGATAAGCTAAACAGCCCTTCTCAACCATGTGTTGAGACTTCATAAAAGAAATAACCCGAATAAATGAACTAACAGATGAACCCTTCCACTCCAGCCTAGGCAATGATGGAATAGCCAAGGTAACAGTCTTGGCATGACAATGTAGAATAGCATGATATGGAGATAACTAGTCCATACCCAGGATGATTTCAAAATCGATCATCTAAAGCAGTAGAAGATCTGCTCTAGTTTCATAACCACATAATGTAATAATATAGGACCGGTAGATGCAATTCACAACAACAGAATCGCCCACAGGAGTGGACACATAAACGGGAGTACTCAAGGACTCATGAGAAATACCCAGGAAATGAGCAAATAGAGATGACACATAGGAATATGTAGATCCTGGATCAAATAATATTGAGGCATCTTTGCCGCAAATAGAAATAATACCTGTAATCACGGCATATGAGGCCTCTGCATCTGGTCTGGCCGGAAAAGCATAGAACCGAGTTGGAGCGCCAACTGACTGGCTTCTGCCTGGCAGACCTCCACCTCTAGGACGACCCCTACCCACCTGTCCTCCACCTCATGGTGGTCGGAAAACTGGTGGAGCAACTGGTCCGATAATCATAGGCTGCTGACCCTGTTGCACTAGTTTACCCCGAAGCTTGGGAAAAAATCTCCGTATGTGACTGGGGTCCCCGCACTCGTAACAACTCTTCGGTGCGATGGGCTGGTGACTAAGAGTATGGACCTAGGGAACTGAATACCCACTGGGAGGACCCTGAATAACTGGTGGGTGATAAGAACTCTCTGGTATAGCACTGAGATAGGGTCGCACTGGAGCACCTCGAGGAGGCGGTGGTGCTGGATATGGGGGCCTGCTGCACTGCCCTCTCACGAACTAACCTCTGCCCCCAGACGGAGCACCTCTGAACTCTCCAAAATACCTAAACCTTTTATCCCTCGTAACCTGCTCTCGGCTCCGCTGACGTATACCCTCAATCCTCCGGGCTATCTCAACGACTAGCTCATAAGAAGTACCCATCTCAACCTCTCAGACCATAGTGGCCTGAATGCCAGTATGTAAACCCGCAACAAACCTCTGCACTCTCTCTGCCTCAGTAGGGAGTATCATAAGTTCATGGCGAGATAACTCAGAAAACCTCGCCTCATAATTGGTCACTACCATCTGACCCTGCTGGAGCTGCTCAAATGAAACCTCAGCTCTTACCTCTGAGAGGGTGGAATATACATGTCCAGAAAAATACGGGTGAACCTGTCCCAAGTCATGGGAGGAGAATCTGTTGGTCTGCCAAGAACATAAGACTTCCACCATCTACGGGCCATGCCCTCTAGCTGAAAGTTAGCAAAGTCAACCCCATGAGACTCTAATATCCTCATGTTGTACAGTCTATCCTTGCATCGATCAATGAAATCCTGGGGATCCTCATGTCGTTCAGCCCCAAAGACAGGAGGATGTAGTCTAGTCCATCTGTCCAATAGTTTCTGCGGATCAGCGGCTGCAGCTGGCCTGGGCTCAGGTGTAGCTGCTACCACTAGCTGGGCTCCACCCACGGGTAGTGCACCCTGGGTCTGATATACAACAGCTTCCTGTCCATGAGCCTGTACGGTAGGGGTCTGTGCTCCCCCGCCTGCCTGGGATGTGGCTGGGTCTGCCGGAAATAAACCGGCCTGAGTCACATTGTCCATGAACTGCAGCATATGACCCATAACATCCTGGAATCACGGTGCAGATGTGAAATCCACTGGAGCTGGCTCTGCCACATGCACCTCACCATGTTCCTCAATAATGGGATTCTCTGTTGGACCCACTGGCGGCATAACTGGAACAGTCCTGGGACGTCCTCGCCCTCTACCACGGGCTGGAGCCCTCCCTCGGCCTCGGCCTCTACCTTGACCTCTAGCAACTGGGGGAGTAGCTCTTCCCTGGTCTGGAACCTCATTAGAGTGCGTTCTCACCATATGTGAGAGAATAAGATAAGGATATTTAGTAATACATCAATTGCACGGTGGAATATGAAGAAAGGTAGTTTCCTAACACCCTATAGCTTCTTGAAGATAAGTACAGACGTCTCGGTATCGATCCGCAAGACTCTATTAGGTCTCCTCATAACTTGTGAGAACTACGTGAACCTAGTGCTCTGATACCATGTCGTCACGACCCAATTTTACCTATAGGTCGTGATGGCGCCCAACACTACAGCTAGGCAGGCCAATAAATAAATTAAACATATATTAATTATTTTCAAAATAAATTTTTAAGTAATTTTATTATTTTTCTAGAAATATTAAAGAAATTTGAAAAGATACTGATTAACTTAAATCCAAGAAAATAATACAACTCATAATTCTACCAATGTGTGTGTCAAGACCTGGTGTCACAAGTGTATGAGCATCTAGTAGATTATACAAAACTCCAAATACTGTCTGAAATAAAAATAGACAGAATAAAATGCAAGAAGAGGCATTGGTAGCTGCAGAACGGCTCAGAAAGGCAGCTCACCACTACGCCTCTGGATAACGTGGATGTGTGATGATAGGTCCTCCACTTGTGCCTGTCTCAGATCCTGCACAAAAAGTGTAGCAAGTGTAGTATGAGTACGTAAACAACATATACCCAGTAAGTATCAAGCCTAATCTCGAAGTGGTAAAGACGAGACGGTCGACTTTGACACTCACTAATGGTCAACAATATTAAATAGAATAAAACAGAATTTATTTAACTCAGCATGATTCGCAAAGTCAACAATAATTTTATTTAATCAGCAGAAATAATTAAATTACCTCAAATGCAACAATTCTCAATATATTAATTAAATTCCTTCAATTCCAATAAATTTTCAATTTATCAATTAGCTTTACAAGCTGCAATAAACTATCCAAGTATCGTGTAATTAATATTATTAGGCATGATTTCTACCGAGGTCGTACGGCCCGATCCAGAGTGTCGTGTACACTGTGGAGGGACGTGTGGCGTGATCCATAAATGCATCTATCCTGCCGAGGCGTTCGGCCCGCTCATAAGAAAGGAGGACATTTTCTTATGTACCTCCGGAAGGAGAGTATATTTATTATAAGATAAATTCGGGAGGAAGAACAATTTCTCTTAACGATTAATTAATTTAAACAGAAAATCAAGCATATGAGATTTCCATCCTTTAATTTTATCTAACGATTCACAATATATATATATATATATATATATATATATATATATATATATATAAATAAATATTAATTAAACAAAGAATAATTTACACAAGTAATTCATGTTTTGAGTCCTAAACTACCCGAACTTTAGCATTAATAGTAGCTACGTACGGACTCTCGTCGCCTCGTGCGTACGTAGCCCCCACAATTAGCAACAATTATTACTTTAATTACCTATGGGGTAATTTCATCCTCACAAGATTATACAAGAGACTTACCTCGTCTTGCTCTAATTTAATCCACTAGTAGACCTTTTCCTCGATTATCCAACTTTTATTGGCTCAAATCTAACCAAAAATAATTCGATGCAGTCACCAAAAATTATAGAATTAATTTCATAAGAAAATACTATATTTTCAATAAAAATTCCGAAATTAATTAAACATTTGTCTGTGGGGCCCACATCTCGGAATCCGGCAAAAGTTACGAAATCCGATAACCCATTTAATTACGAGTCCAACCATACCAGTTTCACTCAAATCCGACTCCGAATCGATACCGAAATCTCAAAATTTTGTTTCTTTGAGATTTCAAAAGTTTCCCAAATTTCAATCTCAAAACACTAATTAAATGGTGAAAACAATAATATATTCATGTATATTGACCAAATCCGAGTTAGAATCACTTACCCCAATGTCTTTCCTTGAAAATCTATCAAAAATCGCCTCTGCTCAAGCTCAAATTTTTCAAAAATGGCGAATGGGACGAATGCCCTCCTTTATAATTCTGCCCAGGCAGCCCTCGATCATGACCTCGATCCTCGGCCTCGATTGTGGTTCGATCATGGCCCTCGATCATGGACTCGTTCCTCGGCCTCGATCGTGGCTTCGATCATGGCCTCGTTCCTCGGCCTCGATCGTGGTTTCGATCATGGCCCTCGAGCCTTTGCCTTCGATCATGACCCTTGAGCTTTTGCCTTCGATCATGACCCTCGAGCCCTGCCTTCGATCATGACCCTCGAGCATGGCCTCGATCTTGGGTCTCGATCCTAGGTCTCGATCTTGGGTCTCGATCTTGGGGCTCAATCTTGGGGCTCGATCTTGGGCTCGATCAGAACCCAGAATTTCTAGCATAAGAGAAATATTTGCAGCAGTTGTTTTAAGTCCAACTTTTGATTCGTTAACCATCCGAAACTCACCCGAGGCTCTCGGGACCTCAACCAAATATACTAACAAGTCCTAAAACATCATACGAACTTATTTGAAACCTCAAATCACATAAAACGACGCTAAAATCACGAATCATGCTCCAATTCAAGCTTAATGAAACTTAAAATTTCCAACTTCTACATTCGATGTCGAAACCTATCAAATCAAGTCCGATTAACCTCAAATTTTGCACACAAGTCATAAATGACATAACGGAGTTATAAAAATTTTCAGAACTGGATTCCGACTCCGATATCAAAAGGTCAACTCTCCGGTCAAACTTCCAAACTTAAATTCCTATTTTAGCCATTTCAAGCCTAATTTAACTACGGACTTCCAAATAACATTCTGAACACGCTCCTAAGTTCAAAATCACCATACGGAGCTGTTGGAATCGTCAAAATTCTATTAGAGGGTCGTTTTCTCAAAATGTTGACCGAAGTCAAACTTAGCCTTTTAAAGCTAACTTAAGGAACCAAGTGTTTCGATTTCAACCCAAACACTTCCAAATCCTGAACCAACCATCCCCACAAGTCATAAATTATTAAAAGCATATACGGGAAGTTTTTTTTTTAGAGAACGGGATTCTAAAAGTCAAAATGACCGATTGGGTCATTACAGACACTAACATAAGTAAGAAATAAGAAACTTGACAACAAACATGTATGGTAGAAGGCCATTTGTTATTAAAGTATTTAAGTATTTTTCTTGGTAGTAATTATTAGTATCATTTTCTGATGAGCCAAAAACTGAAAAGTATTTTGTTTTTACTATAAAATTTTGCAATCAACATTTTATTTAATTGATCAACACATTCATTTTTGCTACCTAAGATATCTTTTCAATTCTATCATGCGATTTGCACAAATTGTGTTTTAATCTAATTATAGAAATATTTCTTTTATTAAATGTACTACTATTACTATTGGGATTAATAACCAAGTGTTCGGGGAGAACCAAATCATCTTTTATTGGATGCTTTTCTTCGTTTTCGACACGAAGCAAGAAGACACTGAATATTGGATATGTTCTTACTTTATATTTCTTGTCAGTTGAATCTTTTTCGTTGAGGCCAGAAGTATAACTTTGGTAAGCTAGCTTTTACAGTCTCTGCTTTTGTCGATTTTGGAACTACTAGTAGTACTTGACAGAAATCACCTCCCAAACTATTAATTTTTCACCAAACGGTTCATTAATATCCAATATATCTCTAGAACTCCGGGCGATTATTTCAAACGTTTGACACTTAGCCATAAGTGCTTCATCCCATATTATTAATTTTTTTTTCCTTATAAATTTAGCATCGTTGCTCTATTTTGATATATTTGTGATGGTTATTTAAGTTGTTTGAAGAGGTATATCAAATCTAAAGTGGGTGATCTCACAATAAAATCGTTGTTTGTACACCACTTGCTATTATTGCTAACAATGTCATGCCTCTTGATATGATATATGCATGCACATAGAAATATTATTTTGATTCCGCCGGAGGCATCTACAAAGAATAATCTCGTTATACCAGAGTCTACTCTTTATAATATAGTCTTGAAAACTTGTTCTTGTTTAGGATTTAGCTTTGATTGTGCTTCCTCAAACACTTGTATAGCATTTTCATTCTTAATAATGTATTAACTCTTTTACTGTGTTCTAGCGCTCTTTTTATGGAATAAATTTATGTACCCTGAGATTTATTTTTAACTTGAATAAGAATTTTACTCATGTGATGAATTTAAAAATAATTTAATTGGATTCTCTTGCTAAATAATTAATTAAAAAAATTAATTATTTGGTTTTAACATAAAAAATAATTTATTCTATGTTGATTCAGATCTTAATATTAGTTCATCTCTTGTTTTGAATATTTAATCTTAATTATAATATTATCCACCATAAATTTTATTTTCAAAGAGTAAAAGATTGATATGACATTTCACTTTTAGATTTTTATGTTTGTAGAATCATTAGTGGTATTGACTCTTACCAACCATTTTTTTTCTTTCTCACGAATTTTTATTCTTAAATATTTTCTTAGTTGTTATTTATTTATGCGTTTATAATAATATAGGCTCTCATTTTTCTAAATGGATTTGGACAATATAATACATTCTCAAATTAAATTAGTAATAGAACATTATAATACGTTTTCAAATTAAATTGCTAATAGAAATTTTTAATAAGTATATCCTGAAAGTAATATGATTACATGACTAAATATATTTACTTGTTCAATTTTATATGGATTAGACAACCCGAAAATAATTATACTAATAGAATTCCTAAAAGTAATCATGTAGAATTCCTAACGTGTAGTATTATGTCATAAAACTAATAGGATTATAAGACTAATATCTAGAATTCCGGTTATGTCCTTTTATTATGAGTTATTATGCTTAAAATTATAAGGTTATTTTTGTAAATAGACATTGTAATTTTGACTCCCTTGCTTGAACTAAAATGACCCTCCCTGACCATAGACAGAACAATTTAAAACGATTCCTTGTGCAATAAAAGATCATATTAGATTCGGTAAGAATTGAATAAAATAACTTAGCGAGTCTAACAAACACAATCACCACGGACATTAATTTCATTTACTCTCCACTCAAACAACCCGAATTCAAATGCGTATTTCATTCTGAAAAAAATGGTCGAATTAGTTTATATAAATGTAATAAGACATTCAATTGGAGACATAAATATAACAGAGGTAATGGGCTACTAGACATGAAATTTGCTTCTTCATCTCAAGATTATGACCAATAGAAAATATATTGTCAAATTGTAACATTTTTCACGTGAAAGAACTACAATACATTTAGAAAAAAAAAGAAAAGGAACACCCAGAGAGATGACTATGGACGTCTATTGTAAAAGATAATTGCCTCCGACTCTTAAAAGCAAAATGAAGCAACTCAATTGGCTTCTTGAACTACACCACTAAACCCTCAGAAAACTGATTGGTGTCCTTTCCAATCGAAGAACGAATAGTGATCCTTTTTCACTTGGAGCTCAACATTTCTTAAGTTGTGATATAATTTGCCCATTGGAGTGATTTGTATTTGGAAACTCGTTTGGGAGTTGTATTGTTGACCTGTTACTATACTACGACTTGCATAATCCCTTACAAGTACATGAACAAGCAGCATTACGCAAAGATATTCTTCCCTCAAAACATGTCAATTGGGATTTGTACTGTGTTTTCGGTTAGATGGGCAAAGCCATTCTGCATTTATGGAGTTATTACGTTCCGATCACTTCCAATCAAATGCAAAATAGACTCCAGATAATTAGAATAGCTGAAAGTGATCATCCTCCCTAATCCGACAAATTATCTTGAACTAACATGCAAGCAAATTGTCTTCATTTTAGTTACCTCTACTCTGAGCCAAGGGAGATAAGTTTTTCACCTTAGACGAGGGGACAAGAGGAGATAGTGCAGTAACATTACCACAGTTTTGCAAAAAGCAAACATTAGCACAAAATTATATTCCACCAACAATAGATAAAAACCGTATATCGTCTCCAGCTAAGTCGTTGATAAAACTAAGTGTATCATGATACATGAATTACACATCAGAACAAGACACCCCGCTACTAATAATTAGAATCATAAAAAGAGGTGGTAAAAAAGATAAATAAAATCAAAATAAAAGGTAAGATAGCAACAAAATTTGGTTGCTCATCCATGGATCTGCAATCCAATGTGTGTCGTAGGCAACTCAAGGCAATTGTGCTTGTTATCCAAAATTATTGCTTGATCGCCTTCAGTTTCTGGGCGATCCAGACATACTTATCTAACTGGTATAATATCTGCAATCACCACACATGAATGTATTTCACCAACAGAATTTGTGCCAAATGTAATCATATGTCAGAAAGCAAGTCCTCAGTCCCAGTCAATTTTGCAAACTCATTCTCATCGATCGCTCCCTTTTTCAGCTTTTTCATTAAGCGGTACTCCCTTGTAATCTCATCATCATCTTCAACTAACTGCGTAGCACGTCTCTGTTTGGCAGTTTTCTTTCTCATGGCAGTTGTAGAATTTGCCTCCTTTTTAAGTCTCTGTGTCTTCTGTTCTTCTTGTTGTGCCCTTGCAGCTTTTCTCGCTTGCAAATTCTTCTTTCTTTGCTTCTCCCGGGACTTGTCCCTGAGTGGAAAGGTAACAGCTAAATATCAAAGGCCAAGAAACATTTGGTGACCAGTACTTGAATCACACATTGAAAGTGCTTTGAAAAAGTTATAATAATAAAGACAAGATGTATTGAAACTGCCTAATCTGTATGATTCCAACTTGATTGTTTGCACGCTGAATAATGAATAAACTTACTTAAACTTGATCTCCTCCAGGTTGATATCTTCAACTGCGGTAAATCCCTTCGTAGAAAGAGAATGATGCTTCACCTCAGGCACAGAAGGAAGCTGCAAAAGACCATATCCTGTGCCCAGCTTCCCAATCTCAAGCTCCTTCCACCTGTAGATAGAAGACTAAGCAAAAGACATGGAATATAATTATAATCTTCAGACTGCATCATGGCCTTAACTTACCTCAAAATGTAAGAGCAGTGATGCTCTTTATACGCACGGATGTATGACACAAAGGCCCTAAGTCCTTTCTCCATTACATCACGATCTTTCTTTGCTGCTGACCGTATCTAGAAGAAAGAAACATCAGTACCAAAATTGTACTGGTACTAAACATCTAATTAGAGAAAACGCAATTTGAAAACCCTTGAGATGCATGAAATAATGATAGGACTTTAAGCAAGAACAGAACAGAGTAATGTGTACGCAACATAAATCATACAGGCTACTGGCAGAATGCAAACTTGTCAAATATCACAAAAATATATTTTCTAGATGTAGTTAGCTTTGATCCAATATAACTTACAAGTATACTGGTCTATGTGTAACCAATGGCATCAAATATCCTTTAACATTATTGTTACATTCAACACTACGTGAATGTGTTTCCAATCTGCTCATGCAGATCCTGCTTAAGGTAGAAGAGACATGATTGGAGAGAAGCAGATTCTGTTCAGAGTAAAAGGAGTCTTTAATATCTTAGATTCGTCTCCATCTTGAACAATCTAACAGACATGTTGTCAGCAATTACCAGTGGTCCCACACTCTCACCAGCAAAAAACCCGGTTCCTCCAACAACTGAATGGCGGATGACCTAAAACAAGCAACTAAAACAAACCAGGGAAAGAAAGCATTTCCACTACGAAGCAAGGGGAAAGAGAAATGTGGCACAATGGCATAGTATAATTCTTACTTCATCGATAATATCGGGAGCCTCAGAGGCACATTCCCCCTCTTCTAAGAAAACGCCTTGTAGACGCAAGAATTCCACATATGCTTCCTCCTAAAAATGCCAAGACTGATCATAGTTAGTAAGTAGGCAGGGAGTAACGCTTGGTAGACAATATATCCAAACAGCTTCCCAGAAGTTTGATACACTATTGAGGTGTAAGAACCTAACCTTTGGTAATAGAAAAACAACAGCACTTCCTTGTCGGCCCAGCCTTGCTGTTCGGCCTACTCTATGTATAAACATTTTATGATCCTGAGGAGGGTCGTACTGCACAAGAAACAAAATAAAAGAATAATACCTCCATGTAAGTTCCAGCTTCTTATTATAATGCTCATAATTGCATGCATAACTGACTACAGAACTATTTTTTATTGGGAGAATGGTGGTTCATATTTCTACCACAAACGGCCATCTGTATACCTGTTCATAAGGAATTTGGTGCCTTTGGTGTGGCTAGCCAGGTCTGTACAAAAGGTCTAAGCATTTAAGGTTGGCATCTGTTTCAAAACAGGTAAAAAGAATTTCCTGAACTTTTCAGTTTTTGCAAAAACTCTGAAGCTTTTCTGGTGTTCCATCGGATAAAATTTTCATAACATTACGAAGTTTCTCGAACTGATTTTTCAACATTTTTTTAGAACAAATGCCAACTAGATCATTCCCGTACACAATGCTCTCCTTATGAACATATTCTACAAATGCTGTAGCGTAACTCATACATAAACCAGGTAACGTTTTCTTATAATGATATCTTGTTATTGGATGGGGGAAAGCAACAGTCAACAATGTGTAAGTGATGTACATCAAAGTGATGAACATACTATGGTAACAGGGCAATAAGCCGTTTCC
>AWOL01S0070763.1:11356-40464 GCA_000715115.1 Nicotiana otophora | reverse complement strand
ACCTTCAACACTCTGGACTCTCCCTGTAAGTTTCTTGAGTTCCTCTGCTATGTTTCGAATGAGCAGGTCCTTCTCAGGTATGTATAGGGTTTGCTGCGGGGTATGGGGTAAGGTTTCCGTATATATCGGATTGCTTTGATGAGTTCCTGGAACTTGGGTTTATGGGTGATTGTTGGTTGAGTTTTAGGGATCGGGAGTAGGTTGTGGTGCATTTTGGTGAGTGTGAGAAGTAGTGGTTTGCGGGTATTGAGTTGGATTATGGTGATGTTGTTGAGGGGATTGCACTCGTGGTGGGTTAAGGTTCTGGGGAGGTGCGGGATTATGATACTGGTGTGGTGCGGGAGTATTCGGAGCTATGGGTGGTGGATTCTGATTTTGTGTGTTTTGTGGCGGTGTTTGGTTTTGGGTAGTTTGGTTTTGCTGGTTGATTTTGGTAACATTGAGAGAAAGGGAAAGGTTTGCCATATTTCGGACCTGCTCAAGCTCGCCTTGTCGCTCCAGGATTTTCTGCTCCAAAGGTAAGACCAACTCATTCTGCCCCGGGGTGCTTCTACCATATGAAGTTTCAACATTTTCCGCCACAGTAGCATTATCTTGTTGGATACCACTTAAATCATCCATCTTCCCTTTGCCCTTGCCTTTGCTTTTCGGGTCGCTAGGTAAAGGAGGAGGTGGAGGACCTCTGGATATAGTGTGGTATGCTGATGATTCTAGTAAGCACGAACCAACCTTTGGGAAAGGGAATAAATAAAGAAATAAAAACAAAAAGGTAACCAAATCAATAAGGTGAAAATAAAAGGGTGTTTGCAATATTTAAACATGTTTCACAAAAGTTATGCAATAATTCGCGTCCTAATTTGGGGGTCTCATTATGCCTGAGGTACGCCTAAGCGACACATAGACTTGGAGAAAATCGATGCCAACATTTGCTTTATTTCATTAGTGCGAAAATAAGCCAAAACAATCTTTTACTAAATGGACACTAATAACAATAATATCGCTAATAGCATTAAGACTTATTACATCGAAATCTAATCTAACTAGAAAGCAGTAGAGAACATCATCTCCTAATCTACTTATTCCCTTAAGGACCTTCTCCATGCTTGGCTCTCTTGACCCCATCAATCATATTCCCCAGATCGCACATGTCCAGCAATAGGTAAGCATTTTCCAGCTTTCCTCCTTCATCGTCGTCCATTCCTTGACAATCCCAAAGTCTCTTTCTCATCTTTCCTTCTAGCTCCATCAGTCCTTGCTCCAAATATTCTAATCTCTCCATCAACTTAGTGGCGATCAGCTTCCATTCCCTTATCGCTTCCATGTTTACTTTGTGTTGCTCCAGATGTTTAGCTTCGGACTCGAACACCCTTTTGCATAGCATTTTTTATTTCACATGTGCCTCATGCACTTCATCTATGATCCTATCCTTCAGATTGACTCCTGATTTTACGACCCCAGCTACGTCATCTTCCAACCATGATAGATAGTAGGACATATGGCCGGCGTGATACATGTCTGGCTCAATAGTTTCTCCTTCCACAATGATCTTTTGTTTCCACATGTGTTGCGCTTCGAACCTGAATGGGATGACATCTCCCTTGAAGTCTTCCTTGTACTGAACCATATTGGAAACCCAAGGTATGACTTGTTTTCTTCCAGCTTGCCTCATTACCTTATAGGAGCATAAGGGTAGATGCCTCGCAGCCCGATCAGTAAAAAGTGAATAGTCTATTTCGATCTGATGATGAACTAACTACTAGGAAACCTTTCAAACATCCAATGAACTTGCTCATTTGTTAGATTGTTGAAGAAACACACCCAACCTACAACACTTCCAGGCTTTGCAAACCTGTCTGGGATAAATGTCATTTTCTTTGGGTGATGATTGGCTATGTAGTCATTTGAGGCCTGAAGTTGTTGATGATACTCACCCTCTGAAAGTGCTCCAGCAGCCAAACTTGTAGCAATAGATTACAACCCTTAAAGTGTCTAAACCTATGCTTGCACCGATCTAGAGCACGGTACATCTCAGCTAAGATCATTGGGATGAGAGTATAAGTTTGTCCTTCGATGCCATCCATTAAGGTCCTAGATACCGTGGTTAAGGAGTATGAATCCTTCGACAAACTTAAGGAAGAAGAGGCCAGGCATAAGGAAGAAGAGTCGGTATCTGAGCAGTTTCAAATGTTGAGAAGGCAAATGAAGAGTCTCCAAGTTTCCCGGCGAAGTGAAAGTTTGGACTATGAGGATTTTTGTATTCATACAGATGTGGATATGCCAACAGGGTACAAACCCCCAAAGTTCGACATCTTCGATGGGACTGGGAACCCTCACGTGCATTTGAGGGCATATTGTGACAAGTTGGTCGGAGTGGGAAGAAACGAGAAGCTAAGGATAAAATTATTCATAAGGAGTTTGGCAGGAGAAGCACTCACCTGGTATACCCGACAGGATCCGCAAAATGGGAGAACATGGCAAGATATGGCGAAGGACTTTATGAATCATATTCAATTCAATACAGAGATCACTCCTGATCGGTTCGCACTAGTGAACCTACAAAAAAAAACCATCTGAGTCATTCCAAGAATATGCTAGATGGTGGAGGGCGTAGGCTGCCAGGGCGCAACCTCCTCTTGATGACAGTGAACTAGCCACGTATTTCATCAGAGCCCAAGAGGGAATATACTTTGAATAGATGATGGGAATGATGGGACAAAAGTTCCCCGAGCTGGTCAAGATGGGAGATTTCTTAGAAGAGGGCATAAAATCTGGTAAAGTACAATCCATGGCAGCACTGCAAGCGGCCAGCAAGGCCATCTAGTCAGGGTCAATCGGTAGCAGAAAGAATAAGAAAGAGGAGGTCACAATAGTCGTCCCTTACTACCAAACCAACCCACCTCACGGAAGCACCTCTTATTCCCTAAACAACCACTCACCACCACCCACTTATGCTCCAATCTATAATACCCAGCCATATTACCACCCTCAGCCATAATACAACCAAAACCCACAATGGCCATATGCTCCTGTCCAAACCACTACTCATCATAACTGACCTATTTATGCACCACGCCCTCATCCCAACTTTGAAGAGAGGGGTCCCAGAACTTATACCCCAATTGATGAGACTCTGGCCCAATTGTTCGAAAGGTTGAGAAGAGCATGATTGATACACCCAATCGAGGGAAGGGTTCCTGAACGTCCCTCCAAACATTTCGATGCCACTAAGGGATGCGTGTATCATTCCAATGTACCTAGGCACGATACTAAAGATTATTTCAAGTTGAAAAATGCAATTGAAACCTTGATCAATAGCGGATCTATTCAGTGAACTACGACACCACATAATGTGAATCGCAACCCACTGCTAAATCATCAAAACCAGGGAGTTAACATGATCACATTAGATGAAGAATATGACTTGAAGGGAACAATTGTCACCATAGGAAATGCAGAAGCCGCAAGGATCCCTCCTCAAAAGGCTGCGATCATTATAGTACAGTTGAGACCTACAGTGATGGTCCACACTTATTCATAGCAAACTATCAATGCTACTCGAGACGAAGAATATCGGGAGTACAAAATCATCCCATGGACATACCAGCAAAAGGGAAAGGACAAAATTGTAAGGCACCGTTAAAAAAACTATTTCCTAATGATTTAAGATTTTAAAGTGAGCCAACGGTATTCGGGACTAACGTATTCGAGTATTAAAGGAGACCCATGGGATAGAACCACATCGTTTTGAAATAAAAATATGTGTTTAAGGTTTGTTGGAACATACTAAGGAGTTTTGTGAATGGCAAGAACTTGTGTGGAACAAGTTGGATACATTAAGTGGAAAGGATGTTTCAATTAGCACAAGACCCGACTTCAAATGAATAGAACTTCCACAATATAAGGACTTAGGTTGTGATGTACCTAAAAAATTAAATCCCTCTGAGTGTAGTTTCTAACGCATCAAACCGTTTGTCATTTGGAAAATGTGACAAAAGGTAATGGCCATTTTATCGGAACTATGCCATATGTGCGCCCAGATGCGTGGCCGTACATATTGGAAGGTATTCTGCATTGTGTGTGTGTCCATATGCGCGGTCACTTGCCCAGGTGTGCGACCGCGCACGTAGGAGCCCTATAAATACCCCCAAGGCCGGGTAGAGAGAGGGGCTAAGTCATTTCTTTGAGCTAGGGCTTGCATATCAAGGGGAATTCGTCCAACACATCCCTCCCATGAACCAAGGTAATATTGTTGGAGAATGTTTGAGTTGATTACTACTCCTAAACACTTATATTAACTAGGATTAATCTTGAAGATCCATAGACTTCCATTCAAATTCCCAAATTGGTCAAGAACACTACAAGTTGGGATTTTCAAGAGTCTCCATACAAGAGGTATGTCTACCATCTCTAACTAATCTATGATGATTAATTATGTATGAAATATGTGTTATGACTTATGGGATGGTGATTGGAAGCCACAAATGCCTTAACCTAGGTTGTGTTGGTATTGTGATACACCTCCATCTGTATATATTGGGGTGAGGTGGCAGGGCCGCTTCGTAAAGGGATTGTGGTATTTTGAAACACCTCCACCCGCATACATTGGGGTGAGGCGGCAGGGCCGCTTTGTGTAGTGTTGAGGGTATCGTGATTGCACCTCCACCCGCATATATTGGGGTGAGGCGGCAGGGCCACTCTCAGTAGAGATTGTGGTATTGTGATACACCTCCACCGGCATATATTAGGGTGAGGTGGCAGGGACGCTTCGTGTAAGGATTGTGGTATTGTGAAATACCTCCACCCACATACATTGAGGTGAGGCGGTAGGGTCGCTTTGTGTAGCGTTGAGGGTATTGTGATTGCACCTCCACCCGCATATATTAGGGTGAGGCAGCAGGGTCGCTTTGTGTAGAGATTGTGTTATTGTGATAGATCTCCACCCTCATATATTGGGGTGAGGCGGAAGGGCCGCTTCATGTAGGGATTGTGGTATTGTGAAACACCTCCATCCGCATATACTGGGGTAAGGCGGCAAGGCCGCTTTGTGTAGCGTTGAGGTTATTGTGATTGCACCTCCACCCACATACATTAGGGTGAGGCGCCATGGCCGCTTTGTGTAAAGGTAGTTTTAGAGGATCCCCGACTTGAGAATTTATAAATGTTATTGATAGCTTTTAATAAATTTGCTATGGCTTTAATGGCTAACTAAGCCTTTTATTGTTGCCGTGATTCATCATAATCGTGTTGTATTTCTAAGTCCATGAATAGGTGTTTTGGTTTTCATACTAGTAGTATTCCATATGTACTAACGTCCCTTTTTGCCGGAGGCGCTGCATTTTCAATGGATGCAGGTGGTTCGTCAACGGGCGATTTTGATCCTCGTTAGCAGTTACTCTCTATTCAGCATATTTTGGTCACCCTACTCTGTTCTGGGCTTCATGTCATTTGACGTTGTACTTTATGTTTTGAGGTATAGCCGAGGCCTTGTCGCCGGTACTTCCATACTACTCTTCGGTTGTACTTATAGGACTCGTAAACATAGTGTGGGTTGTATAGTGGTGTTGGAAGAGTCAACTAGATATGTTGTATTTGTATTACACGTCCCATTTCAAAATATAATTTTGTATATATTGTTTGGGAATTATGAAAGAAGTAATCGTTGGTGATGGAATTGGAATTGTTCATGAAATCCTCTCATGTTTAATTGTTGATATATATATATATATATATATATATATATATTCTCTTTATTCATGGATAAGTTGAGTATAAGGTTTTGTACATGCTTGCTTGACCGGGATATATTGGTTGAGCGCCGATCGCGGTCCCGAAGGTCGGGGCGTGACAAAAATGACAGACTCTTCTGTAGCCCATGGTATGACTAGGTTTGGGAGATGCTACACCCTTGAAGATGTCAATCGAGGAAATCCGGGAAAAGAACAAATTCCAAAGAGGAACATAACAAAACCAGAAGCCGCTGAGTTTTGGAAAAGAATATCATGTAAAGAGTATTCTGTGAAAGAGCAGTTGAAGAAAACTCCGGCACAGATATCTATCATGGATCTATTAATGAGCCTTGACAGTCATAATAATGCTTTGTTGAAAGTACTAAGTGGGGTAAGTGTACCAAGTAACACCACTAGCGGGGCGTTGGGTGCGACAATTGGGAAAATGAACAAAATTTGGGAATGCAGTCACCGTATAGATCCAAGATGGCCATGAAGGAGATGATGAAATACGGATATAGGCTAGGAATAGGGTTGGGAGCCAAGTCAGATGGAATCATAGAGCCAATTGAACATAATGGGTAGAAAGGAAGGGCTAGAATAGGATATCACTCTCTGGAAGGGAAAGCTCACACCGTTAGCTCCGGGAAAAAGGTTTTGTGCCATAGCATGTTGGAAGTCCGGGACAGAGTTCAGTAGCTGAAGATGACATCATCGATGGGATGGAAAAACTGTTCGTGAATATGATTGAAGAATGTTGTGAAGGAACTGACATCAAGACACCAACTATCAGGGATGCCAAACCAAGGGAAGAGCTGCAGAATTGAATAGCCAGTCCATCTTTGGTTTGCTAGGAGTCTTAATAGTATGGAACTGTAAAAGCTTTCCGTGTTTGTACCTTTTTGTCATTTGCCTCTTGTGAACGCTTAAGACATTCCCCTTTTAATGGAATAAAAAAATCCTTTTCTTAAATATCACACCTTTGTTTTATCGCATTATTTATACTTCGTTTTTCTTTTCAGTAATCAAACAGATAACAAATTGTGTTCCACGATTATGACATGTAACGAAACCGTTGAGCACAACGACCCGGATTCTGAGGAGTATGATGATAGTATGATTCCAGACAATCTCCCGTAGGAGATCGAACAGCTGTAGAGCCAGAAAAAGCCTAACCTAGAAGAAACTGAAGTGGTCAATCTTGGAAGCGAAGAAGATGTAAAGGAAACCAGAATCAACATTCACCTAGAAGTCGAGCAGAAAGGAAATATGATCTAGCTCCTCCGACAGTATGTCGACGTGTTTGCATGGTGCTATGATGACATGCCAGGATTAAGCACTGACATTGTCTCGCATTGACTGCCCACTGACCCTACCAGACGGCCGGTCAAGTAGAAGCCCAAAAAGTTCAAACCTGATTTAAGTCTGAGGATAAAAAGAAGAAGTGACCAAACAGATAGAAGCAAATGTAGTAAGGGTCACCAACTATCCAAGCTATTTGNGGTGAGGCGGCAGGGCCGCTTTGTGTAGTGTTGAGGGTATCGTGATTGCACCTCCACCCGCATATATTGGGGTGAGGCGGCAGGGCCACTCTCAGTAGAGATTGTGGTATTGTGATACACCTCCACCGGCATATATTAGGGTGAGGTGGCAGGGACGCTTCGTGTAAGGATTGTGGTATTGTGAAATACCTCCACCCACATACATTGAGGTGAGGCGGTAGGGTCGCTTTGTGTAGCGTTGAGGGTATTGTGATTGCACCTCCACCCGCATATATTAGGGTGAGGCAGCAGGGTCGCTTTGTGTAGAGATTGTGTTATTGTGATAGATCTCCACCCTCATATATTGGGGTGAGGCGGAAGGGCCGCTTCATGTAGGGATTGTGGTATTGTGAAACACCTCCATCCGCATATACTGGGGTAAGGCGGCAAGGCCGCTTTGTGTAGCGTTGAGGTTATTGTGATTGCACCTCCACCCACATACATTAGGGTGAGGCGCCATGGCCGCTTTGTGTAAAGGTAGTTTTAGAGGATCCCCGACTTGAGAATTTATAAATGTTATTGATAGCTTTTAATAAATTTGCTATGGCTTTAATGGCTAACTAAGCCTTTTATTGTTGCCGTGATTCATCATAATCGTGTTGTATTTCTAAGTCCATGAATAGGTGTTTTGGTTTTCATACTAGTAGTATTCCATATGTACTAACGTCCCTTTTTGCCGGAGGCGCTGCATTTTCAATGGATGCAGGTGGTTCGTCAACGGGCGATTTTGATCCTCGTTAGCAGTTACTCTCTATTCAGCATATTTTGGTCACCCTACTCTGTTCTGGGCTTCATGTCATTTGACGTTGTACTTTATGTTTTGAGGTATAGCCGAGGCCTTGTCGCCGGTACTTCCATACTACTCTTCGGTTGTACTTATAGGACTCGTAAACATAGTGTGGGTTGTATAGTGGTGTTGGAAGAGTCAACTAGATATGTTGTATTTGTATTACACGTCCCATTTCAAAATATAATTTTGTATATATTGTTTGGGAATTATGAAAGAAGTAATCGTTGGTGATGGAATTGGAATTGTTCATGAAATCCTCTCATGTTTAATTGTTGATATATATATATATATATATATATATATATATTCTCTTTATTCATGGATAAGTTGAGTATAAGGTTTTGTACATGCTTGCTTGACCGGGATATATTGGTTGAGCGCCGATCGCGGTCCCGAAGGTCGGGGCGTGACAAAAATGACAGACTCTTCTGTAGCCCATGGTATGACTAGGTTTGGGAGATGCTACACCCTTGAAGATGTCAATCGAGGAAATCCGGGAAAAGAACAAATTCCAAAGAGGAACATAACAAAACCAGAAGCCGCTGAGTTTTGGAAAAGAATATCATGTAAAGAGTATTCTGTGAAAGAGCAGTTGAAGAAAACTCCGGCACAGATATCTATCATGGATCTATTAATGAGCCTTGACAGTCATAATAATGCTTTGTTGAAAGTACTAAGTGGGGTAAGTGTACCAAGTAACACCACTAGCGGGGCGTTGGGTGCGACAATTGGGAAAATGAACAAAATTTGGGAATGCAGTCACCGTATAGATCCAAGATGGCCATGAAGGAGATGATGAAATACGGATATAGGCTAGGAATAGGGTTGGGAGCCAAGTCAGATGGAATCATAGAGCCAATTGAACATAATGGGTAGAAAGGAAGGGCTAGAATAGGATATCACTCTCTGGAAGGGAAAGCTCACACCGTTAGCTCCGGGAAAAAGGTTTTGTGCCATAGCATGTTGGAAGTCCGGGACAGAGTTCAGTAGCTGAAGATGACATCATCGATGGGATGGAAAAACTGTTCGTGAATATGATTGAAGAATGTTGTGAAGGAACTGACATCAAGACACCAACTATCAGGGATGCCAAACCAAGGGAAGAGCTGCAGAATTGAATAGCCAGTCCATCTTTGGTTTGCTAGGAGTCTTAATAGTATGGAACTGTAAAAGCTTTCCGTGTTTGTACCTTTTTGTCATTTGCCTCTTGTGAACGCTTAAGACATTCCCCTTTTAATGGAATAAAAAAATCCTTTTCTTAAATATCACACCTTTGTTTTATCGCATTATTTATACTTCGTTTTTCTTTTCAGTAATCAAACAGATAACAAATTGTGTTCCACGATTATGACATGTAACGAAACCGTTGAGCACAACGACCCGGATTCTGAGGAGTATGATGATAGTATGATTCCAGACAATCTCCCGTAGGAGATCGAACAGCTGGAGAGCCAGAAAAAGCCTAACCTAGAAGAAACTGAAGTGGTCAATCTTGGAAGCGAAGAAGATGTAAAAGAAACCAGAATCAACATTCACCTAGAAGTCGAGCAGAAAGGAAATATGATCTAGCTCCTCCGACAGTATGTCGACGTGTTTGCATGGTGCTATGATGACATGCCAGGATTAAGCACTGACATTGTCTCGCATTGACTGCCCACTGACCCTACCAGACGGCCGGTCAAGTAGAAGCCCAAAAAGTTCAAACCTGATTTAAGTCTGAGGATAAAAAGAAGAAGTGACCAAACAGATAGAAGCAAATGTAGTAAGGGTCACCAACTATCCAAGCTATTTGGCAAACATCGTCCCAGTGTCCAAGAAGGACGAAAAGATCAGAATATGTGTGGACTACCAGGATCTCAACAAAGCTAGTCTGAAGGTAATTTCCCTATGCCGAATATCCAAATCCTCATNGGTGAGGCGGCAGGGCCGCTTTGTGTAGTGTTGAGGGTATCGTGATTGCACCTCCACCCGCATATATTGGGGTGAGGCGGCAGGGCCACTCTCAGTAGAGATTGTGGTATTGTGATACACCTCCACCGGCATATATTAGGGTGAGGTGGCAGGGACGCTTCGTGTAAGGATTGTGGTATTGTGAAATACCTCCACCCACATACATTGAGGTGAGGCGGTAGGGTCGCTTTGTGTAGCGTTGAGGGTATTGTGATTGCACCTCCACCCGCATATATTAGGGTGAGGCAGCAGGGTCGCTTTGTGTAGAGATTGTGTTATTGTGATAGATCTCCACCCTCATATATTGGGGTGAGGCGGAAGGGCCGCTTCATGTAGGGATTGTGGTATTGTGAAACACCTCCATCCGCATATACTGGGGTAAGGCGGCAAGGCCGCTTTGTGTAGCGTTGAGGTTATTGTGATTGCACCTCCACCCACATACATTAGGGTGAGGCGCCATGGCCGCTTTGTGTAAAGGTAGTTTTAGAGGATCCCCGACTTGAGAATTTATAAATGTTATTGATAGCTTTTAATAAATTTGCTATGGCTTTAATGGCTAACTAAGCCTTTTATTGTTGCCGTGATTCATCATAATCGTGTTGTATTTCTAAGTCCATGAATAGGTGTTTTGGTTTTCATACTAGTAGTATTCCATATGTACTAACGTCCCTTTTTGCCGGAGGCGCTGCATTTTCAATGGATGCAGGTGGTTCGTCAACGGGCGATTTTGATCCTCGTTAGCAGTTACTCTCTATTCAGCATATTTTGGTCACCCTACTCTGTTCTGGGCTTCATGTCATTTGACGTTGTACTTTATGTTTTGAGGTATAGCCGAGGCCTTGTCGCCGGTACTTCCATACTACTCTTCGGTTGTACTTATAGGACTCGTAAACATAGTGTGGGTTGTATAGTGGTGTTGGAAGAGTCAACTAGATATGTTGTATTTGTATTACACGTCCCATTTCAAAATATAATTTTGTATATATTGTTTGGGAATTATGAAAGAAGTAATCGTTGGTGATGGAATTGGAATTGTTCATGAAATCCTCTCATGTTTAATTGTTGATATATATATATATATATATATATATATATATTCTCTTTATTCATGGATAAGTTGAGTATAAGGTTTTGTACATGCTTGCTTGACCGGGATATATTGGTTGAGCGCCGATCGCGGTCCCGAAGGTCGGGGCGTGACAAAAATGACAGACTCTTCTGTAGCCCATGGTATGACTAGGTTTGGGAGATGCTACACCCTTGAAGATGTCAATCGAGGAAATCCGGGAAAAGAACAAATTCCAAAGAGGAACATAACAAAACCAGAAGCCGCTGAGTTTTGGAAAAGAATATCATGTAAAGAGTATTCTGTGAAAGAGCAGTTGAAGAAAACTCCGGCACAGATATCTATCATGGATCTATTAATGAGCCTTGACAGTCATAATAATGCTTTGTTGAAAGTACTAAGTGGGGTAAGTGTACCAAGTAACACCACTAGCGGGGCGTTGGGTGCGACAATTGGGAAAATGAACAAAATTTGGGAATGCAGTCACCGTATAGATCCAAGATGGCCATGAAGGAGATGATGAAATACGGATATAGGCTAGGAATAGGGTTGGGAGCCAAGTCAGATGGAATCATAGAGCCAATTGAACATAATGGGTAGAAAGGAAGGGCTAGAATAGGATATCACTCTCTGGAAGGGAAAGCTCACACCGTTAGCTCCGGGAAAAAGGTTTTGTGCCATAGCATGTTGGAAGTCCGGGACAGAGTTCAGTAGCTGAAGATGACATCATCGATGGGATGGAAAAACTGTTCGTGAATATGATTGAAGAATGTTGTGAAGGAACTGACATCAAGACACCAACTATCAGGGATGCCAAACCAAGGGAAGAGCTGCAGAATTGAATAGCCAGTCCATCTTTGGTTTGCTAGGAGTCTTAATAGTATGGAACTGTAAAAGCTTTCCGTGTTTGTACCTTTTTGTCATTTGCCTCTTGTGAACGCTTAAGACATTCCCCTTTTAATGGAATAAAAAAATCCTTTTCTTAAATATCACACCTTTGTTTTATCGCATTATTTATACTTCGTTTTTCTTTTCAGTAATCAAACAGATAACAAATTGTGTTCCACGATTATGACATGTAACGAAACCGTTGAGCACAACGACCCGGATTCTGAGGAGTATGATGATAGTATGATTCCAGACAATCTCCCGTAGGAGATCGAACAGCTGGAGAGCCAGAAAAAGCCTAACCTAGAAGAAACTGAAGTGGTCAATCTTGGAAGCGAAGAAGATGTAAAAGAAACCAGAATCAACATTCACCTAGAAGTCGAGCAGAAAGGAAATATGATCTAGCTCCTCCGACAGTATGTCGACGTGTTTGCATGGTGCTATGATGACATGCCAGGATTAAGCACTGACATTGTCTCGCATTGACTGCCCACTGACCCTACCAGACGGCCGGTCAAGTAGAAGCCCAAAAAGTTCAAACCTGATTTAAGTCTGAGGATAAAAAGAAGAAGTGACCAAACAGATAGAAGCAAATGTAGTAAGGGTCACCAACTATCCAAGCTATTTGGCAAACATCGTCCCAGTGTCCAAGAAGGACGAAAAGATCAGAATATGTGTGGACTACCAGGATCTCAACAAAGCTAGTCTGAAGGTAATTTCCCTATGCCGAATATCCAAATCCTCATCGATAATTGTGTGAAGGATGAACTATAGTTGTTTGTTGATTGTTTCGTTAGGTACCATTAAATCTTAATGCACGAGGAAGACGCAGAGAAGAAAACTTTGACCACGCCTTGGGCAGTCTACTGTTATAGAGTTATGTCGTTCGGTCTTAAGAATGTCAGCGCCACCTACATGAGGGCCATGACGACCCTCTTTCATGACATTATTCATAAGGAGATTGAAGTGTATGGGGATGATGTCATCATAAAATCTCAAAAGAGTTCAGAGCACTTGGACGACCTAAAGAAATTTTCTGAATGCCTGCGAAGGTACAACTTAAAGTTAAACCCAACAAAGTGTACATTCGGAGTCCTCGCTGGGAAACTATTGGGTTTCATTGTAAGTAGGAAGGGGATAGAGATGGATCCATCAAAAGTCAAGGCCATCCAGAAATTACCGCCACCAAAGAGTTTCCTGTGCAGACTGCATTACATCAGTCGTTTCATAGCCCAGTCCACGGTAATCTCTGAACCCATTTTTAAGCTACTAAAAAGGATGCTGCCATGAAATGGACGGATGAGTTCTAGAAAGCCTTCGACAGAATCAAAGAGTATCTTTAAAACATGCCAGTGTTGGTTCCCCCCGAACCAGGAAAACAATTGTTGCTCTATTTGTCAATCTTGGACAACGCCTTCGACTGTGTGTTGGGGTGGCATGACGAAACTGGGAGAAAGGAGCAGGCCATCTACTACTTAAGCAACAAGTTCACACCATGCGAGGTCAAGTATACCCTGATAGAACGCACTTGTTATGCTATGACTTGGATTGCTCAGAAGATAAGGCATCACATGTTGGCATATAGTACGCATCTGATATCTCGGCTCGACCCACTCAAGTACATTTTTTAGAAGCCAATGCCTACCGGGAAGCTAGCTAAATGGAAAATTCTCCCCAGCGAATTTGACATTGTGTACATAACTCAAAAAGCTATCAAAGGGCAAGGTTTAGCGGACCACCTCGCCGAGAATCCAGCAGATGGAGATTATGAACCGCTTACCATGTATTTCCCCGATGAAGAAGTAATATTTGCTGCGGAGGATATTATAGAATCATACCCTGGGTGGCGAATATTTTTCGATGGAGCAGCAAACTTCAAAGGAGTCGGGATTGAGGTAGTCCTGATTTTGAAACGTGGACAACACTATCCAGTATCGACAAAGATGAGATTCCCTTGTACCAGTAATACGGCTGAATACAAAGCATGCATCCTTGGAATCAGAATGGAAAATGACATGAACATCAAAAAACATTTGGTTATAGGAGATTCCGATTTGTTGATACACCAAGTCCAAGGAGAATGGTCAACCAAAAATGTCAAGATACTGTCGTACCTGCACTGCATGAAGGAGCTATGCAATAAGTTCACAAAGATTGAGTTCAGGCACGTCCCTAGGATTTAGAATGAGTTCTCCGATGCCCTTGCAACCTTATCATCTATGATTCAGCATCCAGAAAAGAATTGCATCGACCCTATCGAGGTAGAGATCAGGGATCAACATGCTTATTGCTTCCATGTGAATGAAGAACAAGATAGTAAACCATGGTATCATGACATCAAGAAATTTCTTGCGACCTAGGAGTACCCAGAAAATGCTACTAATGGTCAAAAGAGATCCCTTAGGAGGTTAGCAAATCACATTTTCCTCAACGGCGAAGTCATGTACAGGAGGACCCCAGACTTTGGTTTGCTGAGATGTGTAGACGCCGCTGAAGCGACCAAACTGTTGGAAGAATTACATGCAGGTATGTACGGACCCCATATGAATGGGTTCACATTAGCCAAGAAACTTTTTAGAGTTGGATACTTTTGGATGACTATGGAAAGAGACAGTATCCGCTACGTGCAGAAGTGTCACTAGAGCCAAATTCAAGGAGATTTCATCCGGGTTCCACCAAATGAGTTAAATGTAATGGGTTCACCCTGATCATTTGCTACTTAGGGCAAGGACATAATTATATCCATAGAGGATGCAGCATCAAACGAACATCGTTTCATCTTGGTGGCTATTGACTATTTCACCAAATGGGTCGAGGCATCTACTTACAAGGTCGCAAAGAAGGTAGTGGCAGATTTTGTCCAAAACAACATCGTCTACAGATTTGGGATACCGGAGTCTATCATCACTGACAATACCGCTAATGTCACGCCCCAAAATCGAGGAGCACGACCGGCGCTCCACAGAGTGAATCCGGCCGAGCAAGCCTATTAGATTTCCTTCTACCCAACTCATTCGTGAATAAAAAGAATATATATTTTCATTAATTAACAAATAAAGCTGTCATGCCTGAAATTACCAATTTCTTGCCATAAGTTTCATTATTTTTAAAGTCTCAAATGGACAAGTAATACAACCACAACATAGCATAGTTTAACTTTCCCAGCACCAAATACACAACCCACACTATGTCTACGGAGCCTCTATGGATAAAGAAGAGTACAATGATACTGCCGGCAATAAGGCCCCGACTATACCTCAAACAAGATACATAAAGTATAAAAGATACATGACACCGGGATGAAATGGGGCTCACCGAGTCTGCTGAGAAGATGATGATGTACCACTAACTGCGATCAACACTGTTTGCTATGTAACCACATGCATCCATTTTAAGATGCAGCGCCCCTGGCAAAAGGGATGTTAGTACCGTCGAATAGTACTAGTATGTAAAGCTAAGACACCATCTCAATAGAATGGACAATAATACAAGGGGGAAACAGTCATTAGTTAAATAAGAGCTTCAAAACAATACTAAAACATCAAGTAAGGATCACATAAGTTCTCAAGTCAATTTCCATCTTATTAGGTTGGGTAATCTTTAGTGCCATATGCCACAATCCACAATACCACCGTGTTCTTACACGGAGTCCGATCTCGACCCGATCGGCTAGGTCATCTCATTTGAGACATCAACCATGTCCACAATTTCAGTTATCATTTCCAGCATAGTGCCACAACCCACAATACCACTATTTTCTTACATGGAGTCCGATCTCGGCCCGATTNTCGGCCTGATCGGCTAGGCCATCTCATTTGAGACATTACCTTTTTTAGTTAATCATCTCACATCGTACTTCTTTCATATACTTTCAATTCATTGGCACTAGTGATTTCAATTACAAAGTCATTCTTGGCACTTGGCCGTATTTCATAGTTCCAGTCGCCTTTTTCTATATTCAAATATCATTATCATTATCCTCAACAATAAGGCTTCCCATTCAAGACATTAGATTCACATATGATCAAGTTTGAGAATCTTAGGTACATAGAGGCTTTTCATACAATTTGGCACAACAACCTTTATTTCGATCTTGACATGAAGTCTTAACATTCCTAACACATATTCCACATTTGGAACAATTTTTAAAATGGCAAGATGACATGATAAAGCATTTAGAATGAACATTGAACAAACATCCTTCAACACAACCACATTAGGAATAGCCAATTCAATAATGATCAAGGACTTACTCCAATTACATGAACACCGTGGAATTCAATTCTACGAAGAAGGGGGTTTAGCCATACATACCTCAATTCGTCCCTTAATGATAATACAACGATGCACTGCACTAAGCAACTTCAATCTACAATAACAACATCCAATGAGATGGGTTCAATGTATTCATAAATTTCATCGCCAAGATTACCATTCACCTTCTTTCTTGTTTTCTCAAAAGTACTATTCATGCCATGAATTAGAGTTTTATAATCCAATATTTCAACCATTAAAACTTGTAACAAATGCTTCAAATACTTCTAACTACTCATAATAAATGAGTTTGAAGAATTGGAATTAGCTCTAGTATATCAATCTTGAGAAATCACAACTTTGGTGATTTTTGTGTTCTTGAGGATTTGATGATGAAATCTTGTATTTGGATGTAAGAATGATGTTAGAACTCATGTATATTGAGTAATAATCAACCCAAAAAATCATTAACAACTTACCTTGGTTGATTGGACTTGATTTGAGCTCAAAATTGTCCATTCACCTCAAGAACTCTAACTCCCAAAGACTCAAAATATCCCCCTTCCCCGACCTTGTATTTCTGGGTTTCGGATGCGGCCCTGGATGCTTCGCATCTCCACTTCACTCCTCTTTGAAGCTCGGATGCGGACCTGGATGCTATGCAGCACTTCACTGCTAGCCTCTCTTTCGGACGCGGCCTCGGATGCTTCGCATCCGCAGGCTCCTTCGCCAGCCTTTGGTAATTTGGTCATAACCTCTTGTAGGAATGTCCAAATGATAAATGGTTTGAAGCGTTGGAAACTAGACTCAAAGTCCTTTAATTATATAGGTCATACATCACCTAACTCCTTACATATATATATTTATGACCGTCCAAATATTAGTTTTGTGCGTACTCATTTGGAACTTTAGTCTATCATAAAATTTCCAACTTGACTTGGAATTAGGGCTCTCCCTAGATCCCACATCACTTATAATATGACTCGTACACTTATTATCATATCCAATTGATATCCATCCCATTAATAGTTCTCGTCTGCACATAAAAAAATATAATTAGAGTATATCAACTTTCTTAATAGCGCTTAAGTACTTCGAGATTTTTCGGGGTGTTACAGCTAACCTCAACAGCGGCCTCATGAGAGAAAACTTCGAGAATTTCAGAATCGTCCACAGCAATTCCACAGCCTACAGACCATAAATGAATGGGGCAGTCGAGGCAGCTAACAAGAATATCAAAAGGATTCTACGAAAGATAGTGGACAATCACAAACAATGGCATGAGAAGCTACCTTTTGCTTTATTAGGCTATCGGACCACCATGAGAACATCCACTGGGGCAACGCCATACATGTTGGTATACGGAACTGAAGCGGTGATACCCGTAGAGGTCGAGATACTATCCTTAAAAGTCATTCAAGAATCAAAATTGGATGAGACAGAGTGAATACGGGTCAGGCAAGAACAACTCATGCTCATTGATGAGAAAAGAATTATTCTAGTGTGCCATGGACAGCTATATTAGAACAGGATGGCCAGTGCATTTAACAAAAGAGTGAAGCTTCGCCAATTCACACTGGGGTAGTTGGTTCTGAAGAAAATCTTTCCCCATCAAGAAGAAGCCAAAGGAAAGTTTGCACCAAACGGGCAAAGTCCATACGTGGTCTACCGAGCACTGTCGGGTGGAGCTCTAATACTGGCAGAAATGGATGGAAGAGTCAGCACGAAGCCTATCAACTCAAATGCAATCAAGAGATACTATGCCTGAAGACAAATATAGTCAAGGTTTTTTATGTAATAGAACTACGTTCAACCTGACTTCCCATGGAGTGATACGTAGTCAATCCACGTAGGGTTCAGTTTCTCTCTCCCCCCCCCTTCTCTTGTAATAGAAAATCCAAATGTCACTTTTGTATGTTGTTCAGGAACTACGCCGACTTGATTTCCTCAGAAAGGAATATGTAGGAAATCCTTATCGAATTCCGTCATCTTTTGTAATCTAACTACGTTCTGGCCTGATTCCACTTGGATACATAGGCTGTCTGAGTGAGACTCGGGCAGTGTTATTCTTTGTCTCATCATTTTGCATCTGTTTTAATCAAACTACGCTTTGACCTGATTCCATTCGGATATGTAGGCTGCCTGAGTCATGCTCGGTCATTTTCATCATATTTTACCATCATCCCACGAACTACATTCAGACCTGATTCCACTTTGGATACGTAGGCAACTTAATAGGGTTCGGTCATAACCTTAGGAAAGCCTTTGTAATGCATTAGTTCTAATTTAGGATGTAGTCACAACAGCAAGTAGATGCATTGTTAGAAGCGTCATGAAAGATCGACATCAACAGGGTGGAGTTCTCAAAGGAATATGTTCGCATGTGGAAACTTTTTGTGACATGTCATAATCCGGAACGATGGCATTTGCCTTAAAAAACAAAGTGTTTTCAAAATGTTTTCTAGAATATATATATATATATATATATATATATATATATATATATATATATATATATATATATATATATACACACACACACACACACACACATATGTGTATACAGTAATTTGTTCCATCTACCAAACTTCGTGGCACAATCATGTCAAAGACTGGGGTAAACCAACACTGTGGTCGACACAAAACAACCCCCCTACCCACTAAGAAGTTTTCTTTGAGCGCAGGGTCAACAGGGAATGAGGAAGCACTAGGACCACATTGGGGAAAATGACGGATCCACCACTTGCCTAAGATTATCTCTCCTCCTTTTTTAACTAAAATTTTCTAGTAGAGCTTAAGCTAACTCTTGAATCCTCTGCAGGTGCCTTGGAATCAGACAGCTGACACCAAAATTTGTACATAGTAAACCATCAGCTCAATCAATCGGAGCGCCTTACAAATCGAACGTTGGCTTCACCAATCGAAGTCTTGTATATAGCAAAACATCTTCTTCACCAACTGAGGCCTTGTATATAATAAACTGCACACTGTGCCAGCAAAAGCAATTTGTAGTACCGCTCCATCAATCATGGATACCGAGATAGAAAATCACAAACCACGTTACTAACGACCTGCCAATCGATGGCCGTAACCTAGCTTTGCAGTCAAAAGTATCTCTTGGGCATGCTTTCATTTCCTTCACTATTACTTTGAATGTTTTAATGTTTTGTTCGTGCGGCTTTAGGCATGATTACGGTTTTAATCAATCACTCCTGAGTGGAGAATACTTTACATTTCAGTGCAAAGCTCTCCCAATAAGCAGAGACGCACTTTAGAGATCAAGCTCTCCCAACAAGCGGAGACATTTCTCCGTGCAAAGCTCTCCTAACAAGCGGAGATGCACTTTACTAATCAAGCTCTCCCAACAAGCAGAGACAATTTTCAAATGCTTCGACAGCTGTGGAACAGTACACAGCCCGGCTAACTTATCGAGTCAGGATCAAGTATCCCATTATCCCAATCCCAAATAACGACTCGCTGACAGCCAGACATCATCTTTCCTGCATCATTTATATGGCATCTTACTGTATTACAATATATTGGTATGCGTGTATGTCATTTGTTTTGCAGTAACAAACACGGTAGCGTGGAACCTTATCTTAGCAGCAGGCCAAACTACAACACTATAGGGGCCACCTACCCAGTAGTGGGCCTCAGATCCCAGCTCAAGACAATCAGCGAGCTTAAAATTTCGAATCATTCAAATCAGGCCGCAAAATTCAAGCTACCATGAGTGACTAATCTTCCGTCGCGCCGTATCATCGCAATATGATACTAGGCAATTCCTACAAGTGTCATTTCCCGAAAGTCCCCACTCCAGAACTACATAAGGCCTGATCCTCGTTAAGCCCGAGGTATGCAAGCTATTCAAAGCCAGAATTCGGCCCCATATTCCCAAATCTTTCCAGATTCTTCCTCAACTCAATCCTATAAATTCACCATTTCCTGCAATACTTGCCTAAAAAGTCGGGACAAAATTAGCTTTGGTTCAATTTCTTTACCCAAAAACTCTTTCATCGTCTCTGGTCAAAAAGGGGCAGCTGTTGACGGCCAATTTTGACCCTCCCTTTTAAAATTAATTTATTTAGTACTAATAATTTGCAATAAATGTTTTCAAATTATTTTCCAGTAATGAATACCTATTTCTACAACTTAATTCAGTATTAGTATCAAAATTAATAATTTGGTATTAGTATTATGTAATTACAAATTATATTTACTATTTTAGTATTATTAAAATATTTTTTAGATGTAACTTTTATTATTAATTCAATACATTACTTCCTAATATAGTTAATTAGTTTACTATTTCAATAATTCAAAATTAATGTCCTACTAAAGTATTTTTACAAATAATCAATTAATTGTAATAATTAGTAGTATTTAACAATTATAATTGTTACAACATTTTATTAAAAGTAATTAAGTTTATTCAAATTAATTCCTAAAGGGATAAATAACTAAAAGGCAACAATTGTAATTCTTTGACTAATTACAAAGTGGCTACCATTTAAATAATTTCTAGCCCAAAGACAAGGCCCAATCCGAAACAACCCAGTCCAAACACCCATCTCACTTTCCACCTTGGTGATCCGTGACATCCTCTCTTAGCCAATGAGAGCGTGCCACATCTCTCGCTTCTCTCACTCACAGAAAAAGCACAAAGTCATCTAGGTCATTCATTTCTTGATCAATGGACCACAATTTTCACTCCATTTCTCTTTAATTACTAAACACTCAAGCCATTTAATCCCAACCGTTGGATTGCAAGAATCCAACTGACACCAAAATTCCGCCGCAAAAATGCTTTAATCCTAAAATGTTAGTGTCACGCCCTATCCTCGGGGAGCGCGATCGGCGCTCAACCGAGTGAACCCAGTCGAGCAAGCCTAGTAACCATTTCTACCCGACTCTTTCATGATCCAAAAAGAGAATGTGTCACCATTTGTAAAACAGGGGAGAGATCAGTTATATAAGTGTATAAATGTTGCTAGTTCATTTTATTCATTTTATGCATTATGCCATAGTTAAAGTTCCAAAATACAACTCGGTCCAACGACCACTCCAACATACATACATGACCCACATAAACGTCTACGGAGCCTCTAAGGGTACAAAAGAGCAACATGACAATGCCGGCAACAAAGCCCCGGCTATACCTCAAAATATAAAAACTTATACAGAAGAAGGACTACATGACCCCAGGAAGAAATGGGGCTCACCAAGACTGCTGTGATGAGTGAGAGGGAGAGCACCACTACCTGCGATCAGCGCTATCTGTGATGGAACCACCTACATCCATTCAAAGATGCAGCGCCCCCGGCAAAAGGGGCATTAGTACTGTCGAATAGTACTAGTATGTAAGGAAAACACTAATCTTAGTAAAATGAACAGTGAAACAAAGAGAAGACAATCATAACAATCAACAAGTACTTCACAGAAATACAAAGAATCACCAAATAAGGATCACATAATTTCCAATTCAATCTTTCCATCTTTTTAGGTTAATGATATTTAGTGCCAAAGCCACAACTCACAATGCCATCGTGTTTTTACACGGAGTCCTGTCTCGGCCCGACTGGCTAAGCCATCCCAAGTGAGACATATCCATATCCACAATGTAAATCAATAATTCCAACACACATGCTACCATGTGTACGGCATGGCATCCGATCTCAGCTCGATCGGCTAAGCTATCTCACTTGAGACATAACCTCTTTCAATTATTCATTCAATTCGCATCTCTTTCCCATCTTTCATTACATGGCACAAACAGCCTCATTTATTAAATAGTTCTTGGCACTTTGGCACATTTTACAATTCAAGTCTTTCTCTTTTTATTCGTTCAAGTAACGTCATCATTCATGTCGATAAGTACCATCACATAAGGCATTTCACACATAAGAGAAGGAGCTTGGAAAACTATAGTCACGTTCCCAAATAGCATGATGACATGGTAAACATCTAAAACAATTAGGGAACATGAATCTTCCAACCCAACACACTAAGGCAAACAATTCTAGTATGATCAAGTCGGAACTTACACCAAATATTCGGACACCAGGAGTTCGATTCTAGGAAGAAGAAAGTTAGCCATACATACCTCAAATGCGATTCTTTAAACTCTACAATTATCCGAAACCCTTAACAACCTCAATCTATTTTAGCAATATACAAATTGAACCCAAAATTAGGAAAACATTTATGGTTCTAGTTCCCTTTTCCACACTCTTTTTACCACACATGCATGCAATATAAACAACCCTCATACCCATGGACCATCTTATTAATTACTCATTTTCAGTATAAGTTTCAAACATTTAGGGCTAGGGTATAGATTCTTACCTCTAGGATGGAGGCCTAGATTGCTTTCCTTGATAATCTTCAAAGTTTCAAGCAAAAATTGAAGAATAATTGATGAGGATTACTTTCTCACTCTAAGGCTCCCTTTCTCACTCTATAGTATCAGAAAATGAGCTCAAAATAGACTAAAGGGGGTGTTTTAACAGAATGGGGGTCGAGTTTTAAATTAAGAAAATGGGTGCCCCGACACAGGTCTGCGGTCGCATATGCGACCGCGTAACGGTTATGCGGTCCGCAAAGTGACCGCAGAAATGGCCCTCAGGGGCTTGAACTTACGGCTCAGGTATGCGACCATTATACGGTCCGCATACTCGTTCTGCGGTTGCATAATGCACCGCAGAACTCCCTCCGCAAAAACCCAAGAGGGATTATGCGATCGATATGCGGTCTACATAGTGGTTATGTGGTCACATAATCGACCGCAAAGCTGACCTCAAACTGGCCAACGTACTGCTTCACTCTGCGGCCATTATGCGGCCCGCAGAGTGATTATGTGGCCGCATAATGGGCCACAGAAATGCGTTCTTCTGCAAAATATTTTTCTCTCAGTCCATAGGGTACTGTTAAATCCAAAAAGTCCGAATCGCGGCGAGCTTGCAAGCCGCAAATAATTTCTACTATAATAACGCAGGAATTTAACTTGGCACCACGAAACCCCGAGTTTTTGGTTAAAAATTTTACGGGTCCTTACAGTTAGCACCATTGATCTAGAAGATCAATGGCCCAGATATTTCCTTACCTCTTTAATCCATAGACCAAACGGTCTAACCCTAACAACCCTAATTCATTTTCATCATCACAGCCACCTCCCATTTCCCTTTTCTCTCTTCTGTCTTTCATCTCTTCAGCCTCCATCAGTCACAAGACCTTGCACAAATTCGTGTAAGGTCAACAAATCAACCATGAATTCATCCCTTTTGTCTTCTCTAACCGCGAATCTCGCTGATTGCGCTCCCATTTCATCACACAAATTCTAAATCACCAAAGCTTAACCCTAGACTCAAAGATGAAAGCTCAAATCACATGAGTTTTGTTATGATCTTTCAAATTAGAGCCTGAAATCACCTCTTGCCTCCTGAAGTCTGTGAATCCTGCTGTAAATTCCTTTTTCAATCACAAAATTCAAACATCTGAATCCTGAAACCCTAGACCCCAAAGACGCAATATCAAATATATGATATTCCTTCGTGCTTTGTCAAATTGAACATGCTTGGAGTTCCTTCTCAGAGTTCATCATGAGGATTCGATGTCCAGAAGTCAAACTTAGTGACCTCTGGACAATAGAGTTTAACCGATGGTCCTCTTCCTTTAACGATTCAATCTCCCTTCTCAGGTAAAAATCTTCACTATGTTTCCCTCTGTTCTCTTTCAAATTCACTCGATCTTGCTATCATCATCAANTCTTGCTATCATCATTCTGTCGTCACTTTCCACTATTATTTTGAATTCTATAAATCCTAGAGCCTTAACGACACTATAAATAGAAGCCTTTAATGTTCTCATCTAACATCACCTAACATCACGAACCAACTATCTAATACTGAAGAGAAACACACACAGAAACACTAAGAGGTTTAGGAATACAAGCCTTAGGTTTCTTACTACTTTTCTTTTCTTTTGCTGAGTACTATCGCTGGTCTAAACATGAGGTTTCCGAGATTTTAAGCAATTGAAAAGAGCTCTTGTTTGGTCTTCTTCTCTCAAAAAGGTCAGGACCTCTCTCATTTTTCTTCTTTGTTCGTTTCTTTGAATGATACAAGCATGCTAAGTTAGGTTCTGTATATTATAGTTGTTATATAGTGTTTAATATGTTAATACTTTTTCTCTGTTAGTTTAACGACTACTTGTGATTATTTGTCCTGCTATGAGTCTTTAAATGATGGTTGATTAAACTATATAATTGATTTTTTCTGATCTTATTTCCTGAGTTTCTAGCAGTCTACATGTTTAACTTGTTATATGTTCATGTTCACATGAACCTTATAGCTTTGTTGGCATGCAGTAACTCTTATACTTGCATATTGCATCTCTGTAGCTTGTGGGTTTTTGAAGTTGAACTTATATTATGATATCTATAATTGAATGAATCTTAAGGTGTTTTAGTTTATATCTCCTATCCTTTAACCTTAAAAAGGAACTCCAAGTGTTTATATGCTACTTCCCTACTTATGTTTGTTAGATTGTTTCTAGGTTTCTATTATGGCCCTTCATTTGCTTAGTTGCTTGTTTTTCTGTTTAACCTAATCTTGTTTTTACTTGTGATGATGCAAAAGGTCATCTTATGTTTTAGAACTCGAATTTGCACTCTTAAGCCTTACAATCTCATTTTTATCCTTCTGATTTGCGTGCGCAGTTAGGGCAAGTTTCCGAAAAGTTTTTATGTTGAAAATTGATGAAAATAAGAATTTATGCCTTAAAAGTTAATTTTAGTTGACTTCGGTCAACATTTTTGGTAAACGGGCTTGGACCCGTGTTTTGACGGTCCTGGTGGGTCTGTATCGAATTATGGGACCTAGGAGTATGCCCAGAATCGAATTCGGAGGTCCCTAGCTCAAGTTATGAATTTTTGATGAACATTAAAAGTCTGAAAATTATTTGTTTTTAAGAAATGATTGATATTTGTCATTGTTAGTATCGGGTCCGTATTTTGGTTCCAAAGCCCGGTACAGGTTTGTTAGGATATTTAAGACTTGTCTGTGAAATTTGGTGAGAAACGGAGTGGATTTGACGTGATTTGGACCTTTGGTTGAGAAAATAGTAATTTTAAAGTATTCTTGAGAATTTCATTTGATTTGATGCTAAATTCGTAGTTCTAGGTGTTAGTTTGGCGATTTGATCATGCGAGCAAGTCCGTATGATATTTTTAGACTTGCGTGCATGTTTGGTTTGGATCCCTGAGGGCTCGGGTGCCATTCCGGCGATGCGCGAGTTGAGTTCAAACCTCAACAAGGCTGCTGGTGCACCAAATCTGGTGTGCCCGCAACTGCGAGCCTTTGGTCGCAGGTGCGAGCGATAGCCCCGCAGGTGTGACCTAGGCCTAGACTTCATTTTTCCGCAGATGCGGACTTCTCTCCGCAGGAGCGAGACTGCAGAAGTGGAACTCTGTCTGCAGGTGCGGCCCCAGTTGGCCTAGTCCTTTTCAGCAGAAGAGCATGTCATGTCCGCAGGTGCGACCAAAGCACCGCAGGTTCGAAGGTCGCTGGGCAATGAGTTCATTTAATTCGGACTCCAGCCATTTTTCTTCTCGTTTCAAAAGGGTAGGAGGCCTAGGGCGATTTTTCAAAGACAGTTTCTTCCCCAAATCATAGGTAAGTGTCCCTTAACTCGTTTCTTTCAATCGTTTACTTCATTTTACAGGGATTCAACCTGAAATCTAGAGTTTTCATGGTAGAATTAGGGGTTAGGGTAGAAACTAGGGATTTTAGAAATTTGAGGATTTAGACCTCAATTTAAGGTCGGATTCCAAAACTAATTATATATTCGGGCTCGGGGGTGAATGGGTAAGTGCATTGTGGTCCAAACCTCGGATTTTGACCAAGCGGGCCCGGGGTCGATTTTTCAACTTTGTTTGGAGGAAATTTTGAAAAATTAAATTCATGCAATATAATTGATTTCTTTAGCAATATTTGATATTATTGAGTCCTTTTTGAATAGATACGGGTGGTTTGGGGGTGAATTCCAAAGGAAAAGATGTGATTGAGAATTAAGTGGCCTTCGGAGCGAGGTAAGTATTGTGTCTAACCCTGACTTGAGGGAATTAGGAACCTTAGATTACTTACTAAGTGAACTTCATGTGAGCGGCGTATATGTGAGGTGACGAGTATTTATGCGCCGCCAATTTACCAGTTCTTCCATGTGTCTTCCGTTTTCTTATATTGTCTCATCCTATGCCAAATTGCTACATGTTTATACTAGTGTTGTTAAATTGATCGTCATTATCATGTTTACGGATTTTCTATTGGTAATCGAGTATTTATTTAAAAATTGATATTTATATTGTGGAACCAAATGTTGAAGTAAGGTTTGTACTTATTATTTTATCTCTCTGTTGTTATTTATGCATTGCATTATGGTAAGGGAGAGTGTTAATGCATGAAGGGTGATGTCGTGCCATGATATGAGAGTTAATGCACGAAGGGTCATGCCGTGCCACATTGTGAGTGTAAATGCACGAAGGGTTATGCCGTGACATATTATGAGTGTAAAAGCACGAAGGGTGATGTCATGCCATGATATGAGAGTTAATGCATGAAGGGTGATGCCGTATCGTTTTTATTAATTGTATGGTGCGATTGAGAGTAAAAGCACGAAGGGTGATGCCGTGCATTTTTCCTTACTGTATTCATTATTCCTGTTGATTCATGGTATACTGATTGCTCCGGTGAGCATTTTGTTGTAGTTATTTATCTTGTATTCCCCTCAGTATGTTCCCCTCCCGACATTTCTTGTTTAGTTCTTCAATTCTGTTATTTCTATATACACTGTTAAATTGTACAGGTTGATTTGTAGGTGCCTTTGCCTTAGCCCCGTCACTACTTCGTCAAGGTTAGGCTCGAGATTTACCAGTACATGGGGTAGGTTGTACTGATACTGTACTCTGCACTTTTTGTGCAAATTTTGATACCGGCTCGGGTTGATCGAGATTTTGCTATTGGTCCGCTGTCGGGAGACTCAAGGTAGATCTGTCGGCGTTCATAGACCTTGAAGTCCCCATCTATCTTTTTTGTTCTACTGTTTCTTTCATTCAGACCGTTGTATTTCTTCAAACTATTATTTGTAGAAAATTCTAGAATTCTTGTGAATTGTGACTCCAGATACGGGTGGTAGTAATTAATACAGTTTTATGATATTCCGCACTTATTATATTTCATCTTAGTTAATTATTGTTAATTACTGAATGGGAATAAGGAATTGGTTTAATGATTCTCTAACGGTTGCTTGCCTAGCAAGTGAAATGTTAGGCTCCATTACGGTCCCGTCGGTGGAAAATTTCGGGTCGTGATAGAACTAAACTTCTCCTTTCTTCTCCCAGTATCCTATTGTACACACCTGTTAAAGCTAAGACATCCATCCTCATAATATGTTCATGATTTTGTTCCTTTCTCTTTGTTATAAAGACTGATAATTGGATAAACTGAACTTAACTATTTTCCTGATTAGTCAACACCCTCAACAACATGCTTATTTGGAATCATATCTCCTATCTCTTATCTTCAGGGTCATCATGCATCTTTGAAAAGCTGACATGCATTTCATCTTTTAAAGAACCTAGTTATTCTGCCCTAGTTAAATAATAACTTGTTAAAAAGAAGCATGATCATCTTTGTATCCATGTACTAACTTAGAATTAAGTTTTGAGTTAAACCTATCCGGATGCAATGTCTATCCCTTACCTATAATTTTTGATTAATCCACCTCTCAAAATGTGTAAGGTTTCTCCTGTCTGCATAAGGTCATTATATTTACTATTTTAGTATTATTAAAATATTTTTTATACGTAAGTTTTATTATTAATTCAATACATTACTTCCTAATATAGTTAATTAGTTTACTTGTTCAATAATTCACAATTAATGTCCTGCTAAAGTATTGTTACAAATAATCAATTAATTTTAATAATTAGTAGTATTTAACAATTATAATTTTTACTACATTTTATTAAAAGTAATTAGGTTTATTCAAATTAATTCCTAAAGGGATAAATAACTAAAAGGCTACAATTACAATTCTTTGACTAATTACAAAGTGGCTACCATTTAAATAATTTCTAGCCCAAAGACAAGGCCCAATCCGAAATAACCCGGTCCAAACACCCATCTCACTTGCCATCTTGGTGATCCGTGACATCCTCTCTTAGTCAATGAGAGCGTGCCGCATCACTCGCTTCTCTCACTCACAGAACAAGCACAAAGTAATCTAGGTCATTCATTTCTTGATCAATGGACCACGATTTTCAATCCATTTCTCTTTAATTACTAAACACTCAAGCCATTTAATCCCAACCGGTGGATTGCAAGAATCCAACGGACCCCAAAATTCCGCCGCAAAAATTCTTTAATCCTAAAATGTTAGTGTCACGCCCTAACCTCGGGGAGCGCAATCAGTGCTCAACCGAGTGAACTCTGTCGAGCAAGCCTGGTAAACCTTTTCTTCCCGACTCATTCATGATCCAAAAAGAGAATGCGTCACCATTTGTAAAATAGGAGAGAGATCAGTTATATAAGTGTATAAACATTTCTAGTTCATTTTTTTCATTTTATGCATTATGCCATAGTTAAAGTTTCAAAATACAACTCGGTCCAACGACCACCCCAACATACATACATGACCCACATAAACGTCTACGGAGCCTCTAAGGGTACAAAAGACAACATGACAATGCCGTCAACAAGGCCCCGGCTATACCTCAAAATATACAAACTTATACAGAAGAAGGACTACATGACCCCAAGAAGAAATGGGGCTCACCAAGACTGCTGTGATGAGTGAGAGGGAGAGCACCACTATCTGTGATCAGCGCTATCTGTGAT